>JADMLD010001018.1:0-43296 GCA_017589585.1 Phylloscopus whistleri | reverse complement strand
TGGAGCTGCAGCCTTGCTCCTGTCTCAGGAACAGGAGCCTCCTGCAGG
The DNA here is from genome assembly GCA_017589585.1 of Phylloscopus whistleri. NCBI lineage: Eukaryota > Metazoa > Chordata > Aves > Passeriformes > Phylloscopidae > Phylloscopus > Phylloscopus whistleri. The sequence continues at coordinate 43,248 of JADMLD010001018.1, read as the reverse complement.
CCCGTGTCCCCTCCATGTCCCCGGCAGGAGGGAGGGGCTTGAGGCACAGGGGGTGCTGGCAGGAGGGGCTGCTCTGGCCAGCTGGGGGCCTCTGAGAAATGCCCAAAGCCTTGTGCTCTCTGCAGCTGGCCCAGGAGAGCAGCAGCAGGGCTGAAGGGTTCGTGTGCCACAGCCAGCCCGAGCTGGGGAGCCCTCAGAGCCCCATGCGAGAGGCGGGCCCTGGGGAATGGCTCGGGAATGGGGACAAGGAAAGGAATGGGAGAGGGAATGTGGTCTGGGACTGGGAATGGTGCGGGAATGGCAGCAGGGACAGGGAATTCCGGGAAGGGACCAGGAATGAAACCGGGAAAGGGGGACAGGCACTGGGGACTGGGAATGGGTACAGGGACTGGGGAATGGGGGACAGGGATCGGGAATACAGGATTGGAAATAAATATGAGACAGGGACTGGGAATGATAATGGAAATGAGGACAGGGACCAAGAATGGGACCAAAAATACTGCACTGTTACTGGGAATGGGGCAGGGAAATACAAGACAGGGACTGAGAATGCAACAGGGAATACAGAACTGGGATGGGGAATGGGACTGGAAATGGAACTGCAAAATGGGGGACAAGATTGGTAATGGGGATGAGAACCGGGAATAGGACTGGAAATATGAGACAGGGACAGGGAATAATACTGAGAATGGAGACAGGGACCAAGAAACTGGACAGGGAACAGGGAATGGGACTGGGAATGGAGAGAGGGACCGGGGATAGCACAGGGAATGGGACAGGAAATGGGGACAGGGACCAGGAATGGGACTGGAAATACCAGACTAGGACTGGGAATGGGGATAGGGACCAAGAATGAGACCAGGAATACCAGACTGGGACTGGGAATGGGACCAGGAATACAGGACAGGAACCTGGAATGGCACTGGGAATAGGAATAAGGGAACAGCACAGGGAATATGAAAACAGCAAGAGTAGAGAGAATATGGGATGGGGATTAGGAAGGTGGGGTCGGGATCAGAAACAGGAATATAGGAACAGGACAGGGAACATAGCAATGGAAATGTGGGCCTGGCAGTGGGCCCAGCAAAGAGACCAGGAATATGGGAATGGGAACAAGACAGGGAATATGGGAATTACAACCAGACAGAGAATAGCGGAAAGGGACATGGAATGAGACTGGGAATGGGATCCAGGCTGGGATGGGAGCAGGACAGGACCGGGAGCAGGGTGACACGGGAACGGGCCAGGGGCAAAGGGGAGTGACAGCAGGGGAGGGGGATCCTGGACAGGGGACATTGGGAACAGGGATGGAGAGACATGGAGACAGTTCTGGGGCAGGGGGTTCTTGATCAGCTGCCCCAGAACCTCTGCCTCTCCAAGCACAGCTGGAGCTGCTCGGCCTCAGGAGCCCAAAGCTCTGAGCAAGCTCCAAGTCCCCGCCAGGAACCCTCAACTCCCTCACACCCAGCATCCCCCACATCCCCTGCAGGATCCCCCCATGTCCCCGTCCACATCTTAGTTCAAAATCTTTATTTTTATCCCAATTTTGGATGTTTTGAAAGGATAAAGAGAAATGAAAATCCAGGTGCCCACGGGGAGCCAGGAGGATGTGGAGTCCCCAGCCAGGTGTCTTCCCAACACGGATCACCAGCACCACGGATCACTGGGGCTCTGCCAACTGGGGGTCACTGGGGATCATCCAGCGCGGATCCTCCCATGGGGGATGGAGCTGGAGCAGCGCACGAAGCTCTTCCTGCACTCAGGGCACTCACAGGGCTTCCCTTAGTGGTGGCTCCGTTGGTGTTGGGTCAAGTGAGAGCTCCTGGAGAAGCTCTTCCCACACTCAGGACACTTGTAGGGCCTCTCCCCAGTGTGGATGCGCCGGTGCCTGACGAGAGCAGAATTGTACTTGAAGCCCTTCCTGCACTCGGGGCAGCGGAAGGGCCTCTCATCCGTGTGAATCCGCTGGTGCAGGAGGAGAGTGGAGCTGGTCTGAAACCTCTTCCTGCACTGGTCACACTCATAGGGCCTCTCCCCAGTGTGGCTCCTCTGGTGGAAAATCAGCTGGGAGCTGTGGCTGAAGCTCTTCCCACACTCCCCACACTCATAGGGCCGTTCCCCTGTGTGGCTCCTCTGGTGAGCAGTCAGGGTGGAGCTCTGGCTGAAGCTCTTCCCACACTCAGGACACTCGTAGGGCCTCTCTCCGGTGTGGATGCGCCGGTGCCTGACGAGGGCAGAGTTTCGCTTGAAGCCCATCCCGCAGTCAGGGCAGCGGAAGGGCCTCTCATCCGTGTGAATCCGCTGGTGCTTGAGGAGACTGGAGCTGGTCTGAAACCTCTTCCTGCACTGGTCACACTCATAGGGCCTCTCCCCTGTGTGGCTCCTCTGGTGGACAATCAGGTTGGAGCTATGGCTGAAGCTCTTCCCACACTCCCCACACTCGTAGGGCCTCTCCCCAGTGTGGCTCCTCTGGTGGACAATCAGCTGGGAGCTATGGCTGAAGCTCTTCCCACACTCCCCACACTCGTAGGGTCGTTCCCCTGTGTGGCTCCTCTGGTGGACAATCAGGTTGGAGCGATCACTGAAGCTCTTCCCACACTCATGACACTCATAGGGCCTCTCCCCAGTGTGGATGTGCCGGTGCCTGACGAGGTGGGAATTTCGCTTGAAACCTTTCCTGCAGTCAGGGCAGCGGAAGGGCCTCTCATCCGTGTGAATCTGCTGGTGCCTGAGGAGACCGGAGCTGGTGCCAAACCTCTTCCTGCATTGATCACATTTGTAGAGCCTCTCCCCAGTGTGGCTCCTCTGGTGGAAGAGCAGGTGGGAGCTACGGCTGAAGCTCTTCCCACACTCCCCACACTCGTAGGGCCTCTCCACGGTGTGGAAGTGCCGGTGCTTGATGAGGGCAGAGTTTTCCCTGAATCCTGTCCCACAATCAGGGCAGCGGAAGGGCCTCTCATCCGTGTGAATCCGCTGGTGCACAAGGAGACTGGAGCTGGTCTGAAACCTCTTCCTGCACTGGTCACACTCGTAGGGCCCCTCCCCTGTGTGGACCCTCTGGTGGACACTCAGGCTGGATCTAAAAGTGAAGCTCTTCCCACACTCCCCACACTCGTAGGGCCGTTCCCCCGTGTGGATTCTCCAGTGGCGGATCAGTTCAGATCTCCATCTGTAGCTCTTCTCACATATTGAGCATTTGTGGGACTTCTCCACATTGTGAAGCTGCTTGGGGACCCCCAGCTCCGAGCTCCGGCCGCCTCCCCGGCCCAGGGTGGATCTCTCCTCCTGGGATCCCCATGATCTGCGTTTGCAGCCCCTCCTCGTGCGGGATCTCCGGGGCTTTTCCTCCCCGTTGGATTCCTGCACCATGGAGCCGCTCAAAACGGCCTCTTCCACGAGGTTCTGCTGTGGGGATTTGTCCTCCCTGCTCTCCGTGCTCAGCTCCTTGTCTGGGGAAGGAAGGACATGGAGAGGATGGGATTTACCTCTGTGCCAGAGAGAAGGGGAAGGAGATCCCTGGCAGGACGGCGTCGGCAGCGGGGTTGTCCTGCAGCCGGGGGCCAGGCTGGGCTGGGAGATGGAGCAGGAGAGATGGGGAAAGGGGCAGTGACTTCCTCCTCACCTGCCTGGGGCTCCCGGGACATCTTCCTCTTCCTCGCGGCCTCCTCCTCCTCCATTGGGCCAAGGTTTGTGAATGGGAAATCCTGGACTGGGGGGAAAACATGGACTGAGTGCTTTGGGTTTGATGGTCCCGCTGCCCAAGTGCAGCTGCAGAAGTCAGCGCCCTTTTCAGCCTCGGGGGGCCCGGACCCCGCTCATCTCCAGGCTCCCCCACCCCTCCAGCCTGCCGGGGCTACTGCAGCTCCGGGATCGCCTCTCTGCCCTCTCCCTGCTCCGGGGCTCCCGCGTTCCCCCCTAGATCTCCCAGAAATCCCCAAACCCGATATCGCCTCTCAGTCCTCCGGTACCGGGACCCCACAAGATCCTTCCAGGGCCATTTCCAGTTCGGCTTTGGGGTCCTACAAGATCCAAACATCCCCTGCCACGAAAAAAACCCCACCCGGAGACCCCCCGATGGATTTGGGGCGAGCTCCCCCTCCCCGCTCACCTGCGGGTTCCGGAGGGGGCGATGCTGCCGGAGCCGGGGGAGATGCGGCCGGAGCGGGCGAGCGGAGAACCACGTGCTGTTCCTGCTGCTGCTCTTCCTCCTATTCCTTCTCTTTCTCTTCCTCCTCCTCTCTCCCTCCTGTTCCTGCTCCTCCTCTTCCTGCCGCTTCTTTCTCTTTCCCTTTCCTTCTTCTCCTCCTCTGTCCCTCCTCTTCCTCCCGCTCCTCCTCCGCTCCCAGCCCGGCCCGGGCGGTGCCGACACCCAAAAGCAGCCGTGCTCTGCCCTGGGGGGTTCCAAAGCGGCCCCGCTCCGCGCGGCACCGGGAGCGATCCTGGGAGCAGCGGGAAGGAATTGGGAGCGCTTTCCCTCCCAGTATCGCTCATACTGGGAGCGCTGGGAGGGAACTGGGAGGAAACAGCGCCCGGACGCGGCTGCAGCCGGCGCTGGGCGGGGCCAAACCAGAGGGCGTGGTTATGCAAATAGAGGAGCGATCGCGCGCTGTGATTGGTGGGCGGGAACAGCGCGGGGTTTCCCCGGTGAGGTGAGGGCCGGGGGGGGCCGGAGCGATGGCGGCGGCGTCCGGTGGGAGGGGACAGGGAGCGGGAATGGGGACAGGGAGCGGGAATGGGAGCGGGAATGGGGACAGGGACCGGGAATGGGGACCCGTGATGTGAACATGGGAACGGGATAGGGAATGGAACTGGAAATAAGACTGGGGTGGGGATTGGGACAAGGAATTGGACCAGAAATACGCGACTGGGACCAGGAATAAGACTGAGATTGGGAATAGAGGACAGGAACCGAGAATGGGATCGGGAATGGGGACAGGGATCGGGAATGGGGACAAGGATCGGGAATACGGACAGGGACCAAGAATAGGACTGGAAACACGAGGCAGGGACTGGGAATGATACTGGAAATATGGGAACCGGGAATGGGACTGGGAATGTGGGAACGTGACAGGGAACATGGAAACAGCAACCGGAGACAGGACATGGGATGGGGATTAGGAAGGCAGGACCCGGATCGGAAATAGGACTACAGGAACGAGACTGGGAACTGGAATATGGGAATGGGACAGGGAATATAGAAATGGAAATGCGGGACCTGCAGCGGGACCGTGAATATGAAAACAGGAACAGGGCAAGGAATATGGGGCTGGGAATATGGGAATGGCAGCCAGACAGAGTATGAGACAGGGACTGGGAAGGGGGACAGGGGGCAGGAATGGGACCATAAATGGGGACTTGGACCAGAAATGGGGACAGAGATCAGGAATGGGATGGGGAATATGAACAGGGACCAGGAATGGGGACAGGGTGTCCTGGTTTAGGGCAAATTTGGGAGGAAATCTCCAAATGGGATCCCTCTGGAAAGGAAACCCAAGCAGCCCTTCTCCCATCTGGCTGGGAAAAAAAATTTCTTTTGGGAAAAGTGGAGAAAACTTTTTACTCAACAAACAAAGTGCCCACAACCACAAAAACACTGAACAATATCAAACAGCAGAACCTCTCACCATTCTGAAGAGAGATGGCAAAATTGAGAAAGTCCTTGCCATGGGTTGTAACTCAGCTGGCTCAGTCTCTTTATCAGTCCCTCTGGTGCTGGAAAATGCCATCCTGGGCCCCAGTGGGCTGCAGGTGTGAGCTCTGGGTGTTCTTCTGGGTTTTCAGCCCACAACAGGTTGAAACAATTCCAAGAAAAAAAAAAACAAAACAGTCCAGGGAAATTCTCTGCCTCAGCTTGCTAAAAACTCACTAAAAAGCCAAGGAGAGCTCTCTCTCGCTGTCCATCCGCAGACAGCACAGTCCAGGAGCAGAAAGCAGAGGGGTGAGTGCAGTTTCTGCAAACAAACCCCACGCTGCTTCTTTCCTCCTCTTCGCTCTCGGAACCAGACTCAAAGGTGTAGAACTTTGCTACAAATATCCAGCAAAACCAGAACAGACAACTGGGGATACAAGCATCACAAAGTCACCCCAGAACAACTGGGAATGGGATGGGGAATATGAACAGAGACCAGGAATAGGGACTGGGAATGTTGACAGGGACCAGGTATGGGGACTGAGAAAGGGGACAGGGACTGGGACTAGGGACTGGAGCCGGGAATATGGGACAAGGACCAGGAATGGGACCGGGAATGCAGGAGAGGGACCTGGAATGGGACTGGGGATGGGAATATGGAAACCCGACATGGAAACAACAAGGGGAGAGAAAATATGGGATGAGGATTAGAAAGGCAGAATTCGGATTGGAAACAGGAATACAGGAAGGGGACTGGAAACTGGAATATGGGAACAGAACAGGGAATATAGAAATGGAAATGTGGGACCTGCAGCAGGACTGGGAATATGAGAACTGAAACAGGGCAGGGAATATGGGGCTGGGAATATGGGAACAGCAACCAGAGAATATGGGACAGGGACAGGGAATGAGACTGGGAATGGGATCCAGACCGGGATGGGAGGTGGATGAGACTGGGAGTGGGGTGACATGAGACCAGGCAGGGGACAACGGCAGTGACAGCAGGGAGAAGAGGATGCTGGACAGGGGACACCTGGAACCAGGATGGGGGTACATGGGGACAGTTCCAGGGCAGGAGGTCCTTGATCAGCTGCCCCAGAACCTCTGCCAGGGTCTCCCAGCACAGCCAGAGCTGCTCGGCCTGGGGAGCCCAAAGCCCTGAGCAAGCCCCAAGTGTCTGCCAGGAACCCTCACCTCCCTCACACCCAGCATCTCCCATACCCCGTGGAAGATCCCCCCATGTCCCCATCCACATCTTAGTTCAAAATCTTTATTTTTACCCTGGTCTTGGGTGTTTTGAAAGAACAAAGAGAAATGAAAAGAAAATCCAGGCCACGGGGAGTCAGGAGGATGTGGAGTCCCCAGCCAGGTGTCTCCCCAACACAGATCATTTGAGATCTGCCTGCTGAGCATCCCTGGGGATCATCCAGCATGGATCCTCCCATAGGGGATGGAGCTGGAGCTGTGCCCAAAACTCTTCCCACACTTGGGGCACTCACAGGGTTTTCCTCAGGAGTGGCTCTGTTGGTGTTGGGTCAAGTGAGAGCTGCAGAAGAAGCTCTTCCCACACTTGGGGCAATTGTAGGGCCTTTGGCATCACAAGGAGCAGGGCTGGCTGTGATGCTCTCTAGTGCCTGTGACATGACAAGGGGCAGGGCTGGCTGTGATTTGTTTGGTGCCTGTGAAATCCCAAGGGCAGTGTCACCGTGGGGGCAGCTCTCAATGTCCCCAGCAGGTCACGCTGCCCAGTGCAGCCCGTGCCAGCGGTCACTGCGCACACGGGGGAGGCTGGGCTGGACGGGGGTCGGGGCAGAAACGCCACCCCCGGGACTGGGCTCTGCCCCTGCCTCTGGGGCCCAGCCCCTGCTGGGAGCGCCTTGGGCAGGGCACGGGGCTGCTGCAGGGCCAGGGGGACAGGCCTTGCCCCCTGCCAGCTGCCTGCGCCCCTCTGATGCCTGTCCCACATCCCTGTGCCTCCTGTCCCCGCTACTCCCCGCCACCTTCACTCCCTCCATCCAAGCCCCACTCAACCTCTGCACTGGGACCTCTGGAAAGAAAGACAGAATGAAGGAGAGGAAGTGTAGTCAGTGTACCCTGGCTGGATGCCAGGCACCCACCAAAGCTGCTCTCTCACTCCCCTCCAGAGATGGGCAGGAGAGAGAAAACAGAATGAAGCCTTCATGGCTTGAGATAAGGACTGGGACAGATCACTCAGCACATGCCATCGTGGGCAAACCAGGTTTGAAATTAGAGACATTAATTGAATTTATTGCTATCAAAATCAGAGCAGGATAATGAGAAGTAAAATAAAGCTTTAAAAACACCTTCTGCCCCTCTCTCCCTCCTTCCCAGCTCTCCCTGCTCCCCCAGTGGGTGCAGGGAGACAGGGAATGGGGGTTCTCGTCAGTTCACATCTTTTCTCCTGCTGCTCAGGGAGAGGAGTCGTTCCCCTGCTGTGCCAGGGGTCCCTCCCAGGGACACTTCTCCACGAACTTCTCCAACATGAGTTCATCTGCTGGACAGCAGTTCTTCACAAACTGCTGCAACGTGGGTCACTCTTCCATGGGCTCACAAATCCTACCAGGACCCTGCTCCAGCGTGGGCTCCTCTCTCCATGGGTTTGCAGGTCCCTGCCAGGTCCCAGCTCCAGCACAGGTTTCTCATGGGGTCACAGCCTCCACTTAGGCATCCCCCTGCTCTGGCACGGGCTCCTGCAGGTGCTGCAGGTGCATCTGTGCACTCCGTGCCCTCCATGGGCTGCAGAGGCCCAGCTGCCTCAGCAGGGACTGCACCACGGAATCTCAGGGCAATCAGCTCCAGCAGCTGCAGCAGCTCCTGCCCCTCCTCCTGCCCTGCCCTGGCTGTGTGCAGAGTTGTTCCTCTCCCATGTTCTCCCCCTGCTCTTCCCTGGACACAGTCACAACTACTCCATAAATGATTTTCTTAAATCTGTTATCCCAAAGGTGTTCCCACCATTTCTGCCTGGCCCAGCCTTGGCCTGTGGCCGGTCCGTCCTGGAGCCGGCTGGCGTTGCCTCTGTGGGACATGGAGGAGCAGCTGCTTCCAGCAGCCTCTCACAGAAGGTGCTCCTCGAGCCCTCCTCGCCAACACCTGGCCATGCAAACCTGGTATAAGTCTGGTAGGGTTTTTATTACCACTATGAACTCTTGTTATTGCTATTATTGAGACACTAATTTTGAAGACTTTAAAAAACTAAGGTTGTAGACAACAATATATTGCTGATTTAGCTGGAAAAAAATAAGCTTTGCTGAAATCAGTTAAAACTCAGAGGATGGTTAAGAGAGACCGGATTTTAGATAAGCCATCCCAGATCTAATAACTCATTGCCTGTCAAGTTTAATAAAGTTTATCTAATTGGCAATCAATTATTGGGTCCTCATATTTATCAGTGGCTCCTGGCACCCAGGCAGGGCCAGCCCAGCCCCGGGGTTTCTGAGGGTCTTGTGGGCATCCCCCGTGTGCGGGACATCCCCGCTGGAGGAGGGTGTCCCCCCGTGGGGCAGCCCCAGCCCTCGGGCAGTGCTCAGCCAAGCAGAGAACACCCTCAGCTGGGGCCTCGTTTTTTGTGCACCCCTGAGCCCCTGGAAATCTCCATCCCAATTTTGGGTCAACCTGAGCTCCTGTCTATCTGGGACCCCGTTTTTGGAGCTGTATTGGGATTGCAGTGCCTGGTTTTGGTAGCAGGAGGTTTCAGGGCTGGCTTTTGAGAGAAGCTGCCAGAAGCTTCCTCCGTGTCCAGCAGAGCCAACCCGTGGTGCCTCCAAAGACTGAGGTGCCGCATGCTGAGATCCACGGGGATGCAGAGATCCCCCCAGAGCCCCTGGAGGAGCCCATGGCAGAGCAGGGAATGCCTGACAGGAGGCTGTGACCCCGGGGGACACCTGCGGGCAGAGGGGCCCCCGCTGGAGCAGCCTGTCCTTGAAGGGCTGAGCCTGTGGCAGAGTGACCCACGCTGCAGCAGCTTGAGGGGGGCTGTTCCCCACGGGATGGGCTGAGCTTGAAGGAGTTCCTGGAGAACTCTGCTGTGGGAGGGAGCCCAGGGTGCAGCAGGGGAACAGCTCCTGTCCCTGAGCAGCCGGAAAAGCCCCGGGGCACGAACTGACCATGGCCCCATTCCCTGTCTCCCTGCTCTGCCGGGGTAGGAGGTGGAGCTGGAAGGAGGGAGGCGTGAGGGGAGGCTGATTTGAAGGGTCGTGTTCTAGTTCTCATGATCGTGCTCTGAAATTTTGGAGTTTCCTGACAGAAATCTCTCCCCTCTTCCACTCATCGACAGGGGTTTGGGGCAGTTTTCCCTTTTTCGGGGAAATCAAAGTGACGAACTGGTGCTCCTAGTTAGGGGGTAGGAGAAGTGAGGCTTCAGGGCTTCCCGCTGAGTGGGAGGCACCCAGCACGCAGGGCTGGGCCAGGCGGTCCGGGAGGTGCGGAGAACTTTGTTTGTGTTTTCAGCTCAATCCCGGCTGGGGCCCGGGCGCGTCCCAGGGCGGTTCCTGATCTGCGGCTTTGCCCTCAGACAGCCCGGGGGCGGGGCCTGAGAGGCTGTGCCGTGTGCAGAGCCCGCCCCTCGCTCGCTGCCATTGGCTGATGGTGCCGTCACTGCCGGCTCTCTCTGCGCGCTGATTGGGCAGAGCGGGGAGAAGCGTGGCCGTGGCGCAGTAGCGGAGGCGCCATTGTCGTTTGCGTCTGTGCGGGCCCAGGAGCGGCGGCAGCGTTCGGAGCCCGGTGAGGCGGCGGCGGAGCTCGGAGGTGGCCCCGGCGCAGGTGGGAGCCGCGCTGGGTTGTGCCGGGGCTCGGGGCTGGCTGCGGGCGGAGGGGGCGGCAGGGGGCTCTGGCTGTGGCTGGGTTGTGCCGTGTCCGCGCCGTGTTCCCCGTGCCCTGAGGGCGCTGCGGGAGCGGCTGCCCGCGGTCTCCTTCCCGCGGGTGCCTGGGCAGGAGCCGGTGCCGGAGCAGCGCTGGCTCGTCCCGGTTCCTGTGGGTGGGACAGAGGCGGCTGCGCTGTCCCCGGTCCTGTGCGGGAAAATTCGCATGGCCAGAGGTTTCTGTGCCCGAAGGAGACAGAGGAGTCCTGTCAAAGTGACTTTATTGATGAAGAAAGGGAGAGGCCGTGCGGCATTTGCCATGCGGTCTCTCCAGTTGTTGTAGTGCGCAGCCTCTTTTTTATCCTGATTTTCCCTTCTGCATCTCCCTCTCCTTTTGCCCGCTGGTGAATCTCCTTGGAAATTTCAGACTTCCCGATCCGCCTGCTGCATGTCTTCGTTAATATTTACCTCCCTTTTGTATAACTTCCGACATTCCTGGCTCTGTTCAGGCTTTGTTCTTCTTCTCCATGTTCAGGAATTCAGCAGGATTTTGGCTGAGCAGCAGTCCGTGTCAATGAGTAACATTTTCTGGAATTGATGGTTTCTCCCATTCCTTCCTTCTCTCCAAGTCCCTGGCTCTATCTCCAAGCAGATTCACTCGTTGACTCTGGTTTTTTTTTTCCTGGGTCCTCTTTGGTTTTGGGATTATTCTCAGTGACCTCAATTCTGAAAAAAGGAAATTTAAATCCTAGAACATTTTTCAAAAGTCCAATAAGGGAAAAAACTAGGAGAACGTCCAGTGCTGTCGTGTTCCTGGCCATCAGCCAAGGAACACTCTGCACATTAAGGCAGCCTTATCTCTGTGCTGTTCCTCTACTGAGGTACATACATATTCATGAGTTTCATGCGTTATTCAAACATTCCTGGCAGCTTTTGATGGCTTAGAAACTTTTCTTTACTTTGGTTTTCTGCTCTGGCTTATCTACATAACATCCTGCAGATCAGGACAATGTATTTTATTTCTTCTTGTGGCCTCATCCTGTTGTTTAACACTTCCAGGGGAGCGAACAGTTCACAAACTCTTCTCTCATTCATCTCTGATGCTCTGGTTTGTGTCGCCCTTATCTCATGCCTTGGAGAGTTCAGTCAGCAGCTGTGGGAAACAACCTGATTGCTTTATACAGTTCTCTGGGTTCCACAGAAGTATTTGACCATTTTCTATTTTGCTAAGGCCTGCAGTACAATACATTCATCCCATTATTAGTTCTATCAGCTGTAAGGTGTCTACATCAACATAATACACTCATCACACTACAGCTTCCATGAGTTACACGGTGCACACTTCAAATGAGAAATGAGGTTAAATTAGCAAGCAGCTCAAAGGGATTATAAACTGCACTGTGCTTACAATCAATAACCACATATAAAGACCAACACTCAAATGTGAAAGCAAATATTCTCAGGTCATTTTCAACAATTCCCTGTCCTTTTGTAGCAGTTTGTGGGTCAGGAGGCCTGGCTGTCACCTGCATCCCCTTGCTCAGCTGCTGAATGAGCTGCACTCAGCAAGGTGTCCTGCAGGGTCCAAAGATGAGAGTTGCTGTAGCACAGAAGAGGAGGAAGAGCATTTTTTTAACCCCTGGTGTGCCAGGGAACCCTGAAACCGTGTCCCATTCCCATCCTTTCCACGTTTGGGGTGGAACATGAGCTGCTTTCTTATTTCCTTTGTTCTCTGTTTCACCACTTTTCTGTTGTCATCTCTATGCCAACAGCATCTTGAGTCATTTAATTTTCCACACTGTTCTCCTCCTTCTGCTCATGGATAATGTGATCCCATCCCATGGTGAAATGTTGTGTTCTTGGTTTGAGTGGATTGGTGGGCCAAACTCAGGAGCTGGATCTCTCTAGTTGGTTCTTATTTCCAGGACAGCTTATAATGTAATTATTGTTTGCAGTGTCCTTGTGCCCTGCATATGGAAGCCTGATTCCTTCCCAGGGGCTGTTTGGGTCGGCTCTCCCCTGCCCAGGAGGGCAATGCCTCTGCCAGGTCGTTGTGGCCGAGCCGGTGCCCTGGCTGCTGGGGCCCCTTGGACCCTGGGGTTGATCCCTCAGGGGCTGTAGAAACTCTGCCATGGCCTTGGCCTTCCCCTTGGCCTTTTCCTCCTCCCTTCTTGCCTTCCCCTGCTGTGCCTTTGTGACCAAGTGCTCCAGGGGCTTCTTCTGCCCCTGCTGCAGCCCCCCTGAGTGCCTGTGGGTGCTCATCCTCTGACAGCTGCTGAGCTTTCTGCAAAACCATTCATTTCTGCAGCGCCCCAAACAAAGTCATTCCAGGATAATCTCGATCCTTGCAGGTGGAATCCCCATTTCCCAGCTGTTCCTTGCTGCTGGTCCTTGTGCTCCCCGTGCCCTCCCCAGCCCGTATCCCAGAGGCGGTGCCTGTCCTGCCGCAGTGTCCAAAGGCGGCTCCCCCGGCAGGCAGGGCCGGCAGCTCCACGGGGCCGGGCAGCGGCCGGGGCGTCCCGCAGCCTCCTGGGGGCCGGGGGCCACTGCCGGCCCTGCCCGGGGGGTGTTGGGCTCAGGCAGCGCCCGGCGCTGAGCCCCGGCTGCCCCAAAGCCCCGGCCCGGCCCCGCAGCTCCCCACAGGCCCCCAGCCCGTGCTCCCGGTGCTGCAGCTCTGCGCCTGCTCCTGCCGCTGCCAGCACAGAGAAACCCCCTGAAATCCTGACCTCCTTGTTTTCCTCTCCTGGAAACGAGGGATACAAGGGATCTGCATCAGCTGGCAAATTCTGAGCATCACACCCTGCTGGAGAACGTCCCAGTGCTCAGTATTTTTTTCTTCCTCCTCTTTTACATCATCCTTTTTCTTACCACAGCAATTCCTGCTGCTGCTTCTTGCCTTAACCATATTCCTGCACGCTCCCCTTCACCCTTTCCCTTCCCAGCACACCAACACCATCCATCCCCTGTTGTCTAAATCCCTTCTTGACTTCCCTTATTGCCCCTCCTGGGTGTCCATGTCCTTAATTACCTCTGGGAGAATGTGCAAACTGCCTCAACATTCTCCCAAGGGACCCTTCAGAGATATTTTGGGATCATCATCCCTCTTGCTGGGACCCCTTTCTGGCTTTCCCTTTTCCACCCTGCATGGGTGCCCTGCCATGTTTCCTCCCTGAAGATCCCAGTGCCCTCCCTGATGAGATTTTCAGTGCTCTCTCCCTGCTGACTCTTCACAGGCCCCCGATCTGTCACTTGTCTGTCTCCTGGACACTCTCGGGTCCCCAGTCAATCCTGGGGGCAGGAGGAGAAGGGAAGGAGAAGCAGGGATGAAGAACAAAATTGTGAAGGGATGCACGTGGGAGAAGAAGGTGGGATTGTGCAGGAGAAGGAGGAATAGTAGGAGGAAGAGGAGTGTGAGGAAGAGTAGGGACACAGGAGGAGGAGAAGCAGGAAGAGGAGGCACCACAAGGTTCCACCCCTCCCTGGATCTGCAGCCTCCCCCAGCCCCAGGAGCGTTGCCCCCCCACATGCAGCAGGTGACTGGGGAGGGGGATCCAGGATTTTCATGGGAGTGAATCTTGGTGTTTCTGAGCTTTATTGGGCTAAATGTTGTTGCTTTGGGTTTTTGCAAGGGGCTGAATTTTTATATTCTAGAGAGGTTTTGCACTGAGTCTTGCTGTTTGGTGAGTTTTTGATCTGTGTCTTGATGTTTGGAGGATTTTTGGGCTGAATCTTGGTGTTTTGGAGGTTCTTACTGACACAAGATGCCTGAGAGGAGCTTGGGCAGGGAGGAACCCCCAGCCTAACGCGCTCTCCTCTTGTTTTTTTTCCAAACCAGGATTTTTCATTCCCAAGGAGTGTCGAGATGGAGGAGGAGGAAAAGCCCCGGAGATCCGGCAGGAGGAGGGGCTGCAAACCCAGCCCAGGGAGCTGCGAGGAGGAAAGACCCCCCCTGTGCCAGGAGGGCGGCCAGAGATCCAGCCGGAGCTCAGAGCTGGAGGAGAAGCCTGATGGAGGGGCTTCCCTTAGTGGTGGCTCCGTTGGTGATGGGTCAAGTTAGAGATCTGTGAGAAGCTCTTCCCACACTCAGGACACTCGTAGGGCCTCTCCCCGGTGTGGATGCGCTGGTGTCTGATGAGGTGTGAGTTCTGCTTGAAGCCCTTCCCGCAGTCGGGTCAGCGGAAGGGCCTCTCCTCCGTGTGAATCCGCTGATGTACGAGGAGATGGGAGCTGGTGTGAAACCTCTTCCCACACTCGGGACACTCGTAGGGCCTCTCCCCGGTGTGGATGTGCTGATGGTATTTCAGGTGGGAGCGCTGCCCAAAGCTCTTCCCACATTCCAAGCAGGTGTAGGGCCCTTCCCCAGTGTGGATCACCTGGTGCCGGATCAGTTCGTAGCCCCACAAGTGCTTGGAATGTGGGAAGGGTTTCAGCTACAGGTCCCACCTGCTCCAGCACCAGGTGATCCACACTGGGGAACGGCCCTATGAGTGTGGGGAATGTGGGAAGAGCTTCAGCCGGAAGGGACACCTGATCCAGCACCAGATGATCCACACTGGTAAACGGCCCCACAAGTGTGGGGAATGTGGGAAGAGGGTCAGCGATAAGAGCAATCTTAGGAAACACCAGAGGATCCACACTGGGGAA
Source organism: Phylloscopus whistleri (assembly GCA_017589585.1). Lineage (NCBI taxonomy): Eukaryota > Metazoa > Chordata > Aves > Passeriformes > Phylloscopidae > Phylloscopus > Phylloscopus whistleri. The sequence goes on along the minus strand of JADMLD010001018.1, from coordinate 28,158 downwards.
AAGCCCTACAAGTGTGGGGAATGTGGGAAGAGCTTCAGAGAAAGCTCGGCCCTGATCCAGCACCAGGTGATCCACACTGGGAAACGGCCCCACAAGTGTGGAGAATGTGGGATGAGCTTCAGTGAGAAGGGCAATCTAAGGAAACACCAGAGGATCCACACCGGAGAAAAGTCCTACGAGTGTGGGGAATGTGGGAAGAGCTTCAGCGAAAGCATGAGTATCTTGGGTTATAGAACCAAAAATGTGTATTCTATTTCATCTGTTGACACCAGGTGGGGAGATGTTTTTCTTTATCTCTTGTAACTCCAGGGGGAGGGGGGGCTGATGCTTTTTGGTAATGGCCAGCTGTTCAAACCAGGTAGGGCAGTGTTTCTTATCTCTTTCACTACCTGTCCTCCCTCCAGGGGGTATCTTCTGCTAATGGGCCATGAAGGCTCACCAATGACAGGACACATTGCATCATCCCATTGTGAGATGGTCCACCCAGTGTGGGAGGAGCCAACCATTCCTATCTGGATAAAATCTGAGATGTAGGAACATGAGGGATCTGGTTCCACTGGATTCCTGGGCGAAGAATGGACCCTTCTCACCATCACTGGACCATTTTCTCTCCGTATCATCTTTACCTCAACAGAACCACATCTACCACTCCAGGAGGACTTACTGTGGACTGCTTCCAACAGCCTGACCAACAGGGTGTCAGGTTGTATCTCTGACTCTGTCAGGGTTTCTCGGATTTTTGTTTGACTGCTTGGGTTTTTCTCTACTCCTACATTTGTATTGTGGATATTTCTAGTAAAGAACTGTTATTCCTATTCCCAAATCTTTGCCTGAAAGTCCCTAATTGCAAAATTATAATAATTTGGAGGGGGTGAATGGTTTACATTCTCCATTCCAAGGGAAACTCCAGCTTTCCCTGGCTGATACCTGTCTTTCCAAACCAAGACAGATTTTGGCGCCCAACATGCGGCACAAGGACATTGAGAGGAAAAGGAATAACAGTTCTTGAGTGAGTTAAGTTCTTGTGTACTGGATATAGAAACCTTCTTAAGTAGAATCATGTGGTCTTACCCTGGTTTGGGTGGCATGTGGTTGTGGCTGTATTTCTCTCATTTGCAGGCCTTCATCTAAACATGGGCCCTATAACTAAGGCTCCTGTGGCTGTTATCCGGTTTGCTTTATGGGTTAATAAGGTGAGGAATTCATGGATCTTTAACTTCCTCTGGAAGGCAGGCACATGGATTCCGAGGTATCAGACATTAACTGTGTGATTTTGGGGTTACTTGAATAATGGTACCTACTGTGAAGAAATGGCACCAAGGGGAATTTTTTCCCAACCCTTCACCCGCTCTTTGGGTATGCTGCACCAGTTTTTGAAGGGTTCAAATCTCCTCTGAATGCTAATGATATCATACAGTGGCTGATGTTGCTTATAGGCCTATTCTGTTTAGCATTCAGTGATAAGGGGAGATTGACCTGGATAATGACCCTGATATCTACCCCACAAAATAGGGATGCTGCCCCACAGCCTGACCCTGCCCCACAGCCTGCCTCAGAAATAAACCAATGGGATTGGGTGAAGGAGATACGTGACTGTTTTAGGGTGACTTTATGATGTTTGTATTTTTAATTGTTTTGTTTGTGTTGTATATTAAGTTTTGTACTTTTAAAATTAGTTTTGGGAGCAAAGGAGAAAAAAGAAGTAGCGCACAGTTTGTTTGGAGAAAACTGTTTGACTTTCACATGTTTTTGTTTTGGTTTGTTTGAGATATGGACAGTAGTAGGACAGATTTTTTTGTGGTTTTAGTTAGTTTTAGCTAGCAGAAGTAAAAAAGTTTTTTGGACTGGGTTGGTGTGGTTGTTTTTTGGGTTTTTTTTTGAGATTGTTTAAATTTGTTCTAGATGGAAAAATTTAGAAGAGCAGTGAGGGCTGGCACTTGCAGCCCACTGGGGCCTGGAGTTTTAGAGGGAGTGGGACTGGTGAGAGACTGAGTGAGCTGAGCTATATTTACAGCAAAAATTTTTTTAGTTTGTTACTCTTTTTCAGAGCAGCGAAAAGCTTTATTGTTTTATATTATTCATTCTTTGTGCTTCTGGGCATCTTGTTTGTTAAATAAATAGTTTTTTCTAATTTTCTCTGAAGAAGTTCTTTCTTTTTTGGACTGGCTGAGAGAAGGAGCCATTTAAGAGTGCTTTTCAGAGGAACCCCCTTTGTAGGTTTCCTCCCAAATTTGCCCTAAACCAAGACATCTATTGTTATTGGCGCCCAATGTGAGGCTCAAAAACCCTCAAACTTATATTAATGACATTTTAGTTATACTTTATATAAAAATAAAATAGTCAGTAGCCATGTCGCTCCTTAAATTCCTAATGTCTCTTAAAATAAAATCCTTTCTGTGTTTCTGTTCCCAAAGCTTTTTTAAAGTTCTAATACCTTTCTACTCCCTAAATCTGTTTTCTTATCCAAAAATAGATCCAATGTTGTCCCTAACACATAACTTTTACACTAAAAATATGCAAATTAAAATAGCTATTCTCCTAAGCTCAGTAATTATAATTTATAAAAGGCTTATGCAAGTACTGGAGTTTGTGCCAAGTATATTTAGTTTATAACTTCTTCATCCTACCCTGCATCGTAGTTCCAGTAACATATTTTTAAAACTTATTAATAATTGCACCCAGTTTGTTAAAAAAAAAAAAGTAAAAAATAAAGCTTTCCAGTCTTTTCTTTCCTTCTTCTGTTTTAAATCAGTTACATCACTTTTTAAAAATGGTCAATATCCCCTAAATATTAAAAAAACCACTCTCATAATATTTAATCTAGTAATCTTCCTCTATACAGTTTACAGCTTGTCTAAAATAAAGTCTGAGTTTTCTAGAAAGGCTGATAAAACTGCTAACTATAACAGCAAATTAATCACTGCTATTTTGTGGAGTCTGTGTGGTCGCTGCGCTGGGAGAGCAGCCTCGTGGTTTGTCCCAAAAGGATACTCTCCTTGCACTCCAACACAGGCACAAACCCCTCAGACAAGTCTAGGCTTGTTCCAGGCAGCGTAGGACCCCGGTGCCGCATCGAGATAAATGTAGCAAGATGAATCCTGCATGACTCCTTCAGAGAGGTTGGACGAATCAGTGGAAGAAGGAAACAGATCTGCTTCAGGAGTCTTGTCCAGAGATTTTATTCCAGTGCAGCAGCACTTCTGAACCGTGTGACTTCCCTGAGCAGAACCCCGACCACGTGCCTGTCCTGGGTTTTTACCTGGGAGAGGGGGCTGGGGGAGGGCATACAGCCTACCTATCAGAGAGGGACAGGGCGTGACCCGAGGGCTAAAGGGCAGCCTAAAGGTCAAATCACCTGTGAGGAGAGGTGGGCCCTTTCTGCCCTGGCCAATTCCTTCGATGGCTGGCCCCTGCAGAATCTCAGCTTGCTTAGTAAACCCTGTGTATTATAATCATTCCTTCAGGGTTGGCTGGGAAAAACCTACCCTGGGGGAGGGGAAAAACCCCTAAAAGAGGGCTCACCTGGAAAGCCTTAAAGGCACACTGCAACATCTCCCCCTGTTTTTGTTAAAAAGTAAGAGGACTGGATTTCGGGGGCAGAATGCTTGCTGAACCAAAACTGGTAAATGGGCTCTTCTTTTTCAGACGTGCTTGTATTTTCAGGCAAGGTCTCCGGGTTTTCCATGGGTGTGTTGAGGGCTTCTAAATGGCAAATTTCAGGAGTGGGAGGTGAGCTTGTAAGTTACCAACAACAACCATAACAATAACCAGAATGAGTAACACAATAACCACAGTTTTCAGCACCAGTCCCACCCAGCCGGAGAGTCCCCAGCCCTTGAATAGTCCACTCAGCCAGTTGTCTGTCTCTTTCTTGATGTTGTTTACCATGTCTTTCATCTTGTCGATCGTGGCATGGATGTTCTCTGCTCTCGATGACAGGTTGAGACAACAAAGTCCTTCAAATTCTTCAAGACAGATATGATTTTGCCCGAGGGCTTTGGCCAAAGTTGTCCATATGTTTGCTTTTGGCTGAGGGACAATCCAGGGACTCGCTAGTAGAATGATAACAAGCAGGGCAAGGAGCAGACCTGATGGTGCTGTGAAACTGCACACGGACAGCAGGATCTAAATCAGTAAAAGAAAACTTAAGACAGATAAATATTACAGGTTGTTCTATATATGAGGTATTATTGGAATTTCTTTCAGGGAATGCACATGGCGTTTCTTTCTCCTCCAAGCAGCATTGGTAACCTGGGGCACTTCTGCAGGTTTCCCTGAGACCTTAGAAATGTAGGGCCTTACCCATTTTGATGTAATCCATTTTAACCCAGAGAGGGTGGACACGGAGGTGTGTCCACATCCCCATGTAACCAGTTTGTAAGGTCCCTGTGTTTCCCAAGTCTCAAGGTCTTTTATCATGATGGGAGGTTTTTCTTTTACTGACAGCTGACGGCCACCCCAAAGTGCCGTACAATCGGTGGGTTGAGGTTATCAAAGGAATAGTTCAGAAAATTTAGTGTGAACAGTGCTCTGGACAACCGAATTAGGGGTGGTTCTACTTTTAGGACCTGATGTTGCTGGTCAAGGACTTTAATTTCACGGTGTGTCTTTTCTACCACTACTTGACCAGTCGGGGAGTAGGGGATGCCTTTTTTGTGCTCTACTCCCCATTGCTGCAGGAAGCTCCGGAACTCCTTGGATTTATAACTGGGCCCATTATCAGTTTTTAAGACCTTAGGGACGCCCATGAAGGAGAAAACTTGTAAGAGGTGCTTGATGGCATCAGAAGATGACTCTTCTGAGTGGGCAGAGGAATAGACCACTCCAGAAAAGGTATCCACAGAGACATGAACAAATTTCTGCCGTCCGAATGATGGTATATGTGTCACATCTGTTTGCCACACTTCACAGCTGTTCAAACCCCTTGGGTTTGCTCCTGCGCTTAGGGTAGGGACTGCATGTTGCTGGCAAGAGGAGCATGTGGTTACAATTGCTCTGGCCTGCTCTGGAGTGATGTGAAACTGACAAACTAGGCCAGGTGCATTTTGATGGAAAAGCTGGTGACTGATTTTTGCCTGCTCAAAAACATTTGGGAGCAGGGCCATCTCTGCAGGTGCAGCAAGAGCATCTGCCCTTCTGTTACCTTCGGCGATGAACCCTGGCAAATCAGTGTGTGACCTGATGTGCATCACATAAAATGGTTGCTCTCGGTGGGAGACTACCTTTACTAGTTTTGAGAGCAGCTCAAAAAGTGCAATGTTAGACACCTCCTGCAATATGGCCTGATCTGCTCTGGATACTACTCCTGCCACATAGGCCAAATCAGTGACCAAATTAAACGGTTCAGGAAGCCTTTCAAAGGCCCTAACAACTGCAGCCAACTCAGCAACCTGGGTCTACTTCAGCAATATCTGTCTCCCACTCCTGAGTTTTGGGGTCCTTCCAAGTCATAACAGACTTGTGGGATCTCCTGGATGCATCCATAAAGATGGTTAGAGCTTTTAAAGTTCTCGTGCTCTGGACATTTTCTAATTTTAGAGTGAATTGAACTCCTTCCTCAAAAATTTTGTGGGCAGGCCGACGAATAGAAATTTGTCCTGGTAGGAATCCAGAGCAAACTACAGAGCTTCATTTTCCTGAAGCAAATGTTCTAACATTGCCTTAGAAATCTGACCCGATTTTAGCCTGATTGGAATGTGAATGCACTCAAAATCACATCCGGCCAGCTCCCTGATCCGTGTTCTGGCTTTCCGAATCAGTTCTGCCACAAGCTCTTGTGGCTTTGTCATTCTTTTGGACCTTTGGTGACTGAGGAAAACCCACTCTATGATTGTCCTGGGGTGACAGTACAATGTATCCCCAATCGTCTGTTGGGTTTGTGTTGGATATTGTACTCTGTGCCTTTAATTTGGACCTGAGAGTGAAGTGGGGAGAAAAATGCACAGTTTGTTTTCGGAAACCTCTCAGACTGGCCTTGAAGAGTGGGAGTTGCCAGCACACCGACAGCAAGGTTTTTTGTTTTGTTTTTTTTTTTTTTTTCAGCACTCACTTTCGCTTTGCCTTTGCTTTGTAGCTAGTTAGCATAGCTTAGGGCTGAGCAGCTTCAGATTTCCTTTTTTCCTTTTTTCTTCCTTTTTTTTTCCCTTTTTTTCCTTTTTTCTGCCTGTTTTTGGACTGCTCAAACCTCCCCAAACTGAAGACCCGGGGAGGGGAGGCTCCGGGGGAGTCTGCACCGGACCCACTAAGATCTCTCCAGTGCCGCAACTTTTTTCCCAGCGAGGAAGCGAGGAAGAGCTGAGACCAGAAACCATCTACAGGAGAGACTTTGTTTTCCCTAATTTGTCATCTGTCCCGGGCAGCACGAAGTTCTTGTCATCTGGTATTGTTCAATTTATTGTGCTGGGGGAGTGTTTTTGCCAGTTCAATAAACAGGTTTCTTTTCACTTTCTCTTTGAGGAGGTTTTCTCCCAAACCAGTTGGGGGGAGGGGAGGGAAAGTCTCCCTAGGAGTTCTCCTCCCAAATTTGCCTTAAACCACTACAACGGCTAAAGAAAATCTCTCCTTTGCCTCGCTGAGTTTAAGCTGCAGTTTCATGCAAATCTGTTTTAAAAGAGAATGAGGCCACCAGCTGGGACCCAGCACAGGGACAGGGCACAGAGGGGGAAAAAAAAAGAGGTGAAAAAGGCAGCCCAGGGGGGACAGAGGTCAAAATGCAGCCTAGGCCTACACAAACAAAAAACAAAAAGAAAAAAAGCAAGCTCTTTGAATTTTTAATATTTTTATTGACTTTGTAATGGTTCTGGCAGTCATTACGCTTCTAAATATGAGTAGTTTTGAAACTATTTCACTCCTCGGCTAGCTAAGGAAGTTCCCATTTATTCAAACAAAATAAATTTGTTCAGACTACTTTATACACCTTGGTTAAATGCAAAATTAAGTCCTCTAAGCATGCTAAGTCTGAGATAGAACAATATTTTCAAAAAGAGATTTTTTTTTGTCTTTTCCCTGAGTGGAACCCAGCCTGGCTTTTGTGTTGTTAATTTAAGTTTATTTTTGATATTTTTTATTTTTGTAGTTCATTTTACTTGTTTGTTGTTTTGGTGGTTTTTTATTAGTTTGACTTTTGGGAACATGGGCGTCTACATGACGAACTTTTACAGGTAGTTTTTTTATTTTGGTGATAATGTTTTTTTTTACTTATTAGCAGTTTAAATTTTTTTTATGTTGTTAATTAGTGGTTTGGGTTTTTTTTAGTTAGTTTTATAGAGTATTGGTTACTATTTACGAATTAGTGTAGAGGTAGAGTTTTGGTTATTTTTTTTTTTTTAGTAATGTTTAGGGTTAATTGAACTGCTTTGAGTTTGGCAAGTTGGTTTGAATTTTTATTTTTTTTTTTAGTGGCTTGTGTAACTTGTTTTGTGGGGCTTTATATGGCTGTTTTTTACTTTTGCTTTGTTTTTACAATGTGACAAGAACTGTCAGTGAAAAGAGCATAGCGTGTATTTTTTTACTGGCAGTCGGTTATACGGTGGAGCTTTTTTAGTTCGGGTTACTCGGGTTTTTTTATTTATTTATTTATTTTTTATTTTATTTTTTATTTTATTAATGAGATTAAAGTGTTTACTTTTAGGTTAGTTTGTAATTATTTTTCCACAGCTTGGAAAATGTACACTGAGAGACCTTCTTGGGAGACCTAAAAATGCTCCTGTTTTCTCCAGTTTTCTCCAAGGATCTGGTTCATTTTCCCTAGCCCACTGCAGGTCACCTGAGCCGTGTGTTCAGAGGTGCCGACCCTGAGGTAAGTGAGAAAGGAATATTTGATGTTCCTGCTGTTTCAGAATTGTGGCATTAATAGCTGTGTGTTGTTTGGGTTTTTGCCGTTCTCCTCTGTTTATTTTAAGAAGTTTTGTAAAAGTCTTATTTTTAGCCTTCTGTGTTTTTGGAGTCAGATACACTTTCGTATAAACAAGCCACTTGTTACTGTAAAATCTAGCGATGTTTACATTCTTTTCATAAAGGAAAAAACTGTTGATGGACTGTTGCATGGTCCAGTGTGGTTGGAGAAGATTTTCTTCCTCCAATCCATGATCACTGCTAGAGTTTGATAAATGTTGATTCTGTAAATAAACTTTTCTCTTTTCCGCCTGGGACGTCGCAAGGTGTGGGTGTGAGTTCTTTATGTTGAAGCGACACTGTGAGCTTGGCCTGTGGCAGTAGAGTGTCCAGGGCCAGCTGAGCAGGCTGGAAGAAAATCCCATTTCCATGTCTGTGGCAGCAAGAGCAAAGGCATCACTTTTTCCTAATTTTCCTAATTTTCCTAATTTTCCATTTTAGAAAATTATTTCCTCATTTTCCATTTCAGAGCCTGGAAAGAACTAAAAGCCCAGTTCTGCAGAGAGAATGTTGCTTCCAATATCCAATATATCCAATATATCCAATATATCCAATATATCCAATATATCCAATATATCCAATATATCCAATATATCCAATATATCCAATATATCCGGATATCCAATTCAGAGCAATTTGCAGGGCACTTGAACCAGCCCATTTGAATTTAGTCTGAGTGACTCAGAATCCCATTGCTGTCAAAGCTGATGATTTGTGCTCAGTAGAATGTCTTGGTTTGGAAAGACAGGTATCTGCCAGAGAAAGCTGGAGTTTCCTTTAGAATGGAGAATGTAAACTCCTCACCCCCTCCAAATTATAATTTTGCAATTCAGGGCTTTCAAGCAAAGATTTGGGAATAGGAGTAACAGTTCTTTACTAGGAGTATTAACAGTACAAATGTAGTAGAAAACAAAACCACCCAACCCTACAAGCAAACAAATATACAAGCAATTCTGGAAAACCCTGACAGGGTCAGAACTACAACCTGACGCCCTGTTAGTCAGGATGTTGGAAGCAGTCCAAAAGTGAGTCCTTCTGGAGTGGCAGATGTGGTTCTGTTGAAGTAGAGATGATCCTGTAGCCAAAAAGGGTCCAGGGGTGGTGAGAAGGGGTCTGGCGATGGTGAGAAGGGGTCTGGTAATGGTGAGATGGTGTCTGGTGATGATGAGATGAGGTCCAGTCTTCCTCCCAGGATCGGGGTGAAGCAAGAGAGCTCCTGTTCCGGAGTCCCAGTTTTATCCAGGTAGGAATGGTTGGCTCCCCACACTGTGGGGCATCTCACAATAAGATGATGGAATGTGGGTGTACTGTTTTGGGAAGGGGAACAGCTTGAGGAAGAAAACAGCCTGGGGAGTCTTAATGGCCCATTGTGAAAAGAGATAAGAAACAATCCCTACCTGGTGTTAACAGCTGGGCCGTTATCAAAAGGCACCTGCCCCCCTCCTTCCAGAGTAAACAAGAGATAAAGAGGAACAATTCCTCAACTGCTTTCAGCAGATGAAAATAGAATACGCAGTTTAGGTTCCACAACCCAAGACACCTTGATACCAGCCGTGTTATCAGCGAGGGTGGCAAGAAGAAGGTGGGTGCTGTGTGTAAGGCACTGTATCTTGGCTTGGTGACTGTTGTACCTGTCACCTGTCGTCAGGAGGTCGCACTGCCTGGTGTGGCAGCTCTCCCAGCTGTGGTAGCTGCCAGGATGGAGTGAGAAAGTGTCCAGGCTGCATTTCAGCCAGCAGTGACAGAGAAGTTAAAAAGGGAACTCGAATTTGCATGAGCAGCTGTGGGTATTTCAGTTTGATAAGAGGAGGAAGGGGAGGGCTATCTGTACCTGCAGCATTTGGAGCAAGGTGAGGGCCAGCCAGGCTGCTGAGAGTTCCAGGTATGCTCAGAGGGAAGCTGCTCTGTGACAACATTTTGGTTGTGTTTAGGAAGAGCTTTGGAGAACTTCAGAAGTGCTAGTTTTGTTTAGTCTCTTTAGACCTGATGTTCACTTTGTTCTTTTTCCCTCTGTGTGACACTCCAGCTGAAGGATCTGCTCCACTATTACTATCCCATTGAAATAGATCCCAACCGGACCCTGGAAGAGAAACGTCCCCTCATGGTGGAGTGGTGAGTGCTGTTTGTGGTGACCTTGGCCTTGTCGTGATGACCTCTTGTCCCTGAGGACTACAGGACATGAGGCTTGAATCACTCCCCAGGCTTGGCAGCCATCCCACAAGGTTTAGTCATTGTTTCTGACCACTGAACCACGGCCTGTACTGCGACATCACGCTGGCTTTCAGCAGTGCGGGCACGGCCCGCGAGTACTGGGCACGCTGGTTCGTCCTGGCCGCCGCCACCGAGTCCTTCACGCCGCTGCTCTCGGGGGGGTTTGCGGAGTCGCGCTGGGGCCGCGTGGAGCTGCAGAAGTGGAGCTCTGAGGGGGCCCCCGACCCCGACACGGTGGAGGCTGTGATCGGTTTCATGTACACCGGTACCATCTGCGTGAGCCCCGGCAACGTCCGTGAGGTGCTGGAGATGGCGGACAGGTGAGTGCGGCCGGGACGGGGGGTGCCGGGGGCCGGGCCACGGCATCAGAACATCACAGACTGGGTTGGGCTGGAAGGGACCTTAGAAGTTCATCTCGTTCCACCTCCTGCCATGGGCAGGGAGACTGTCCTCTATCCCAGGTTGCTCCAAGCCACATCCAACCTGGCCTTGAACACCTCCAGGAATGTAAAACTCCCTTGTTTGTCCTGCAGATTTCTACTGACCCGGTTGAAGGACTTCTGTGGAGAGTTTCTGAAGAAGAAACTGAACCTTTCCAATTGTGTGGCAATTCACAGCTTGGCCCACATGTATTCCCTGAATCAGCTGGCCCTCAAAGCGCAGGACATGATCAGAAGAAACTTCCACAAAGTCATCCAAGATGAGGAGTTCTACACTTTGCCGTTTCATCTTGTCCGGGACTGGCTCTCAGACTCAGAGATCATGGTGGACTCTGAAGAAATCCTCTTTGAAGTGGGTTCAGAAAAATCCTGAGGAAAGAGAGAGGTGCTTTGAAGATCTCTTTAAGCCGCTAAGACTGTCTCAGATGAAACCCACATACCTGACTCGCCACGTCAAATCCGAGCAGCTGGTGGCGAGCAACGAGGTCTGCGTGAAGTTCATGTCGGAGGCTGTGGAGAGCCATGCCCTGCGCTCTGAGAACCTGCAGTCTGGGAACCTGCAGCATTCCTGCCCTCCCACGCTGCTGCCGCGCTTCGGCCAGAACATGGACGTCATCATGGTCATCAGCGGCGTGTCCGAGGGCGGTGACTACCTGAGCGAGTGCGTGGGCTACTTCATCGATGAGGACAGGTGGGTCAACCTGCCTCACATCCACAACCACCTGGACGGGCATGCCGTGGCCGTGACAGAGTCCTATGTGTATGTGGCTGGCTCCACGGAGCCGGGGTTTGCCAAGACCATGGAAAGGTACAATCCAAACAGAAATATTTGGGAGCAGGTTTCAAACCTAATCACCAGGAAGCATTCCTTTAGCCTTACTGAGGTGAAAGGCAACTTGTACAGTATCGGTGGGCACGGCAATTTTAGTCCAGGCTTTAAAGATGTGGCCATTTATAATCCTGAGCAGGACAAATGGCTGAACCTGGAGTCAGCACCAAAGATCCTGTGGGATCTCAAAGCTGTCTCCGTGGAGGACCGGTTTGTGTATGTGACCACCTGCACCCCGGTTGACAGTGACAGCCAGGACGGGCTGAGGGCCGTTATTATCAGATACGATGCTGAAACCAGGCAGTGGCAGGACGTGGAGTCCCTACCCCTCATCGACAACTATTGCTCTTTCCAGATGTCTGTTGCCAACACCAACTTCTACCACACGGCATCGTGCTGCCCCAAGAGTTACCTCATAGACAATGAGGAGGCCAAGGGGAAGATCTCCAGCAGGGCCTCGGATGAGATCCTGGAATCCTTGCCTCCGGAGGTCCTGAGCATTGAAGAAGCAGCTATTTGTTACTACAAAGATGACGTGTTCGTCACTGGGGGCTGGAAGAACAGCGATGACATTGACAAGCAGTACAGGAAGGAGGCGGATCGCTACTGCGCCAAGCGCAGGCGCTGGATGCTCCTGCCCCCAATGCCACAGCCCCACTGCAGAGCCAGTGCCTGCCACGTGAGAATCCCCTTCAGGTGCCTGCAGGGAACACAGAGGTACCCCACGCCACAAAATCTCATGTGGCAAAAAGATAGAATAAGGCAAATGCAGGAAAGGCAGATGCAGGAGATAGACCGATACTCCATGAGCTTACAGAGGATCCCGCGCTCCCAGATAGAGTGCTGGTGTCTCCAGTGTCACTCCTGATGAGCCTAGGAAATAAACCCATTTGTTAGGCTTGATGTGTCTTTATAAGACGTGAGGGTGTGGATTGGATTTGATGCATAAAACCAGCATCTGTTGTGTGCTGAATATTCAGAAGCTCAGAAGTTGAGGGTGGGTGGGAATTGAGACACTCCACGAATCCAACAGTATTCCTTAATGATACCCAGGGAGAAGCTGTAGCCTGTATCGGACTATGAAATGTCTCCGGGAGCATTAAGCCTGTCACTTCTCTCCTCAGATCTTTGGTTCCAAGGGTTTCTGTAGAGTTAGTCTCTAACAGTTCTACTTGGAGAATCAAAGATCTGTCTCTTAATAATTTAGTGGTTACATTTGTGTGTGCTTTAAAGCACCTGTTTCATTTGCACTTATCTCTTGACATTCCTTTGATTCTCTCCTCAGTGACTAAACTTCACAGAATTGCTGTTGGTGTACTTGGCTTTCCCAAGCTGGAGGCAAGTGCAATAGTTCTGTATGAAACAAAAGCACAATCTTTCTTTACGAAATTACTTCAGGATATTTCTATGTGTATTAAATATTTTGCACTTGTGTGTTGTAGAGAGGCTGCAGAGTTTGTTTATAAGTGGATGATTGGTTGGACACAAGTCACTTGCTAAGAGAACTTGAGGCAGTGATTTTTTTTGGTGTATTTGCAGGTTTGAGTCTGTCTCTGACTCAAACTTAAGAACTTGGGTCAACAGCTTGAGCGAAGCAGTGACAGCCAGAGATGAGCCACCCACCCACACTGGTTGTTCAGTTCAGTCAGAGTGGATCAGTGAAAGTGGGATTATTTCATGGGAATGTAGTGAAACCTGAGCTACTCGTAGGTCTTTTCTCAAATGTTGCACATGTTTTAATTCTAGTGAAAAGCGATGGAAGAGCCCCTGCTGTTCCCCACCTGTCTCAGACAATCAGAAGCCTTTGCCCTCCAGTGCTGTCCCAAGGGCCTCCCAGCAGCTGTGCTGCAGCTCTGTACCAAGCTGGCACGTGTGCTCCTGCAGGGGAGAGAGCTGGGCTTTCAGAGTCTTCAAGTATCTCAATTTCTCCTCTTGCTGTGGTGGGGAGATTTAAGCTCATTTAAACACCTTCTGGCATTCTGAGGTGGCTGTACATGCAAGTGCCCTGATTGGCTCTGGCTTGCTTCCTGCTGCACTCCCAGGGAACAGCATGTGGAATAGTCCCTTTGGAGTATCCCTGCCTCTCATTTACCTGTCCCACTGAGCACTCTTCCTCCCCAGTCCAAGAAGCTCCAGGACCCTTTCATTTACCAACAGTTTCAGTGCATACTTCCTACCTCCTTTTCTCCCCGTCCTTCCCTTCTTTTGAATGTTCCAGGTTTTTCCATGCAGTCTAACTCAGGATCTTAGGGAAGGGAATGGGAGGAGTAACCTGTGTATTACAAAATTTGTGTAGACAAACCTTTCTGGAAAATGTGTTAGTGTTCTTGGTTCATTGATGATTTGCTGGTGGTTTTGATGTGGGTGACTTCTTTGCAAGGAACTTTTAACCAGTTTGGGGTTTGTTTGGTCGTAATTGTTTTGCTTCCTGAGCTGCTCATTCTCCTTTTCCAGTTCAACAGGCAGCCCAGATCATATCTGAAACTCGGGGTAAGTCTTTCCACCACTCAGTGTGTAAAGGTTTCTCTGATGTGTACGTCCCTTAATGCTCCACTTTGTGGTTCGTGGGCCGCTTTGATATCAACAACTTGGCTGTTTCTGAGACAGTCTCCAGCCTTAGTTAAAAAAAATATCAAACTTGAAATTCTGAACAGTTTGTCTCGGTTTACTCCTCTGTGGTAACCATGTTGTATTTTCTTTGCCTGTTTGGTTGTTGGGGCAGGTGAAGTCTATGCTACTGGCTTCATCCAAGAGGAAATAGGTGAGTTTAAGGTGATGTTTGCAGGTGACTGTTCCCAAACAGCTGCTGCAGGCTGGTAAACTGGGGCTTGATCCATGGAGTCTGCCTCATGGACTTTTGCAGATCTGGCTGGAGTAGGTGCAGAATTGCTGCTCCTGCAGCAGTTTGTGATAAAGTATGCAAATGCCTCTAGTGCTGAATCCATTGATGTAACAGCAATTTGTGGGAGCTGATTTTAAGATACTTACCCAGACTTTGCGCCAAAGCAACGGAGAGGAGTTCATGTCCTCCACCCTGCTGAACCAGCTGGAGGGATTTAACAGGCAGTTGGAGAGTGGTAGGTCACCACCACAGCTCTCTCCAAGCTCTCTTGTAGTCTATCATCAAATACAGACAATTTGTAGGGAGAAACACCAAGATGGTTCTTTCAGTTGGAATAGGAGCCGAATATTTAATGCATGGCACTGTGCAATAAAGGCAAGAACAAATCTTGCAGTCTTGCTTTTTCTAAGCAAAATTGATATTGCACTCTCCCAGGAGGACTTTGGGCTGAGGGACAAGCTGTGGCATTCATTAAAAGCACTCCAGTCAGAGGCAGTGTGAGCCCAGCCCCATCCCTGGACAGGTAACCTGTGTGTGCCAGCCGCACGCCGTGTGTGCCGTGCTGTCCCTCCATGTGCTCCGGGCTGGGGGGCCTGGCAGCAGCACAGGCTGCTCTTAATGTTTGCTCTGCCACTTCTGGGATGGTTTTAAGCAGTTGGGCTTTTTTAGCTTTGAATCCCTGGGGCCCAGTGGCACTGATGTGGTTTGTGACTGATAGGTGGAATGATCCATTGTATCACATGAGGTGTTGGGAGAATTGCATTCATGGCTCTGGCTGCAGTTTAACCCACAAGCCTGTGAATCCATGACAATTCCACATGCCCTTGACCACTATAGCTTGCAGGGTGTTTATCAAATGATCCCATAAACAAAAGTTCTTCCCATGTGTTTCTGGAGGCTGATCAGCTGTCAGCAGGATCCCAGTGTGTGTTCAGTAAGGGTGAGAAAGCTGACTGCTGGCCTCACTGAGGGAAAAGGATGTTATGGAGAGTTTTCCTCCTCAGGACAATCACACCTCTGCACCTGTCCTGATACCTGCCACCAAACACACAAACACACACGTCATGTCCTGGCTTTCTGCTCAAAGTACCAATGGCACCTGCCAGGTGCTGGCGGTCTCTTTAGTAACTCCCAGGGGCCATATGTGTACATAATATTGTATAACTACCTGGATACTCCATTAGTAGCCAGGGGTTGTTTGTGTTTTTAATGGCTCCCTTGCACATAGTGGGAGACCACTCCAGAGATGAAGCAAACAGCCCAGTGTTGTACTGTACCAGCATTCTGCTTGACAATTACAATGGCATTTTTCTCCATTACAGTGAATATTAAAGTCCAAACTCTTGGCTCATCTTGGGTATTGTGGAATACTGTGGTGGCTGACAATAAACCCTGTCCCAAGGAATTAGAACTTTTTATGTTCTTAATACAGCCTTGTAACAGGATGTTGTAACATCCAATGGGCTTTGAAAAGCAAGCGTAAAGAAAGTGGTTTGTGGCTTGGGTTTATTTTCAGCTCTGTCCACCTTAGGTTGGGGTACAAGCCATCTCCTGTTTGACAGTCCTGGATGGAATCCGATCAAACAGGTGCTCTTGAGGCTCTAACCCTGCTACTAATATGAATGTAGAGTGTGGAACGAATGAGCTGTTTGATGACCATTAATAGTCAGATTCTTCTTGAGGGTCTGTATCACTGTGGGTTGCAACAGCTCTGCTCTCCTGGCATATGAACAGAGGGACAGAAGTTTCCTGGGGAGCAGCACTCCTGTCCTTACCTGTGAGGTAAAGTAGTTTGTGTCATAGGCCCTTTGAAACAGACCCTGCTGTCCTGTTTTTGACCTTAAATACACTGTACTAAAGTTTCTTGTAAGAGGTGAATTAATGAAAATAAACCTTTTATTTCTCTAGCATTCTGTTGTGCATTTGATTTTTTAAGTTGATACATAGGGTGGGGCTGATGTCGGGTAGTGCTGTTGAGTGAAAATTTGAAATCCTAATGATCGTTTTGGCCCGTTAAAATTGTTTCTATTTTGGAACAAGAGAACATACTCCCTTGCTGCCACAGGGACTTTATTACCTGAAGAGAACTATTTACACAGGCATCCAATGATGGGATGCTCAGAAGACTTTATTAGATACACAGAACTATTTACATAAGCATCCAGTGGTGACTGATCACAACACTCCTGGCTAAGGGGAACTATTTACAACGGCGAGCTCCGAGTTGAACTGGTGAACAAGATGTCCATGGAGGAGCTGTGCTGGTGGTAGTGTTGCCTGGCGATGTATTCCAGGACGTTGGAGAGTCCTGGCACCACGCAGCAGCTGACGGCACTGCGGGTGATGCCCATGCTGTGGGTGTCGTACCACTCGTTGGTGTCCTCCTCATAGCACTCGGTGGCAACGGTGGTGCTGAAGCCATTGAAGCCCCCGACCACGAACAGCAGGCCGTCCATCACCTCGATGCCAAAATTGCTACGTGGGTTGAGCATGGAGGGCACGGCGTGCCAGGCGTTGGCGATAGGGTTGTACGCTTCCACGCTCTGGAGCCGGCTGTTCCCGTCAAACCCTCCAACCTGTGAAGGCCAAAGGGACAGAGCTTGACAAGGGGCCTTTCCTCAGCCAGATCCTGGCCCGCACAGGGAGATGGGAACTGCTCCTGCCTCCCTGGCTGCAGTCTGAGCGTGGCGGAGAGCACGAGATCTCCCAACGTGGCTCTTGCTATATTGTTCCCTGCTCTCTGAGGAGCTTTCCAAAACACTTTCTGCAGCTGTCAATTTTGACAGTTCACCAGAGGCTGGATGCAGTCCATGGAGAGGATAAACAATGGATGAACAGGCCCAAGCCCCTGCTCTGTGCTGCTGATGCTGTTGGCAGCAGCAGAAATTATGTTCTTTGCTGCAGCTGCTTAAACATTGCCAAAACACCATTTTCATGCTCAAAAGTGTGTGATGGGTGATAACATTCTCAGGAAGTGCATCAACCATTCTGGCTCTCACTTCCCTAAACCTCATGTAGACACATGGCCACCCTGGGGGTCTGGGATCTGCAGCCACCCAAAGGACTGCAGTGCTGCGTGGTGTTGGCCCTTACCGCGTACACCTGGTTTCCGTACGCCATCACCCCAACTCCGCTTCTCCTGCTGCTCATTGGGGCGATCAGGGACCACTGGTTTGTGGTGGGGTTGAACACTTCAGCTGAGCTGAGGCACTGATCACCATCAAACCCACCACAGATGTAAACCTGGGGACAGGAGAGGTGGGAAACTGTGAATGGGGTGGTTAGACCCTTGGTGAGGAAACATGTTGAAGAGAAAATGAATGGTGGAGCAGGATTTTTGGGGTGTTTTGTTTCAGAATGGGGATGGTCTTGTCATCCCGGGTTTGAAGTAGCAGCAGTGCAAAGAACTGATGCCAGCAAGATTTTGACTCTCGATTTTCCAAGCTGCATGAAGCAGACAGACCTGGTATTGCACCTATGACCAGGAAATGGGCTGTCAGGCACCAGGTGGACAGCAACTCTGGCAGAGTTTTTGTACTTCTGGTCACTTCTCTGCCACACCAGGCAGGCTGCTTTCTATCTGTAGCTCCAGGACTTAATGAATTGTTACGAATTTAAGTGTTACGAATTTAGTGAGGGTTTATGTGAACTTTCTTCATGCAGCAACCCCAGCTGCTCTTAGTTGGGGGTTAGTTTACCTTTCCATCCAACGTGGTTGCACTGGCGTCGCTCCTCTGCTCGTGCATGGGGGTGATCAGGGTCCACTGGTTGGTGTCTGGGTCGTACCGCTCTGCCGTGTTGAGCCGCATGTACCCATCAAACCCTCCCATGGCGTAGATGAAGTTGTCCACAACGGTGACGCTGACGTAGCAGCGCCGAGAGTGCATGGGCGCTACCTGCTGCCACGTCTTCTGGAGCGGGTCGAACCGCTTGACGATGTTGAAATAATCTGTGCCGTCAAATCCACCAATAACGTAGACGTGGCCTTTCAAATAAGCCGAGCCGTGATAGGCAACAGGGCTCTCCTGCTCCCAGGGGATGTTCAGCCACTTGTCAGTGCGGCCGTCGTAGGTCTCGATGGCGCTGGTGGCGCCGCCCCCGCTCCAGCCCCCGATGGCGAAGAGGATGGCGTAGGGCAGGCGCGGCCAGGTGAGTGGGTTGGCGTTGGCTGAGGAACTCTGGCCGTAGGAGTTCAGGTCGTAGATTTCGGACAGGACACTGAGGATGAGCTCTTTGCAGCTGGCGTTGTCTCTCACGTACTCGTGAGCTTTCACATGGTTCATGAAGTAGTCGGATTGTAGGAGTGCCAGTCGAACCTGAAACATTGTAGTGGTTTAAGGCAAATTTGGGAGAACTCTTAGGGAGATCCTCCCTCCTCTCCTCCCAACCGGTTCGTGAGAAAACTTCCTTAAAGAGAAAGTGGAAAGAAACCTGTTTATTAAACTGGCACAAACACACCCCCAGCACGATAAATTGAACAATACCAGATGAAAAATTAGGGAAAACAAAGTCTCTCCTGTAGATGGTTTCTGGTCTCAGCTCTTCCTCGCTTCTTCACTGGAAAAAGTTGCGGCACTGGAGAGATCTTGGTGGGTCCAGTGCAGACTCTCTCAGAGCCGCCTCACCCCTGGGTCTTCGGTTTGGGGAGGTTTGAGCAGTCCAAAAACAGGCAGAAAAAAGGAAAAAAGGGAAAAAAAGAAAAAAAAGGAAAAAAAGAAATCTGAAGCTGCTCAGCCCTAAGCTACGCTAACTAGCTACAAAGCAAAAGCAAAGTGAAAGTGAGTGCCGAAGAAAAAAAAAAACAACCTTGCCATCTGTATTTGGTGACTCCCACTCTCCAAGGCCAGTCCAAGACATTTTCGAAAACAAACTGTGCATTTTTCTCCCCGCTTCACTCTCAGGTCCAAATTAAAGGCACAGAGTACAATATCCAACACAAACCCAACAGACGATTGGGGATCCATCGTACCGTCACCCCAGAACAAACATGCAAGGAGGAGGTTGGAGTACTGATATTGATGGTTTTCCCCCTCGGTAGCCTGTGGGGACAGCTCCAAAGCAGAGCTGCACCCACCTTGCTGAGCAAGCAGGCCATGTGCTGCCTCCTGTTCTGCGGGTCATGAGCGATCCACCTCAGCACAGCCTCAAACACGGCTTCTTCTCGCCGCACATTCAGCTCATCCTTCTCAATGATGTGCGCCAGCTCCTCGGCAGAAAGGTCTAGGAACTCCTCGGACACCTGGGACACCTCCTCGAAGTGATGCAGGATGTACACGCAGGCAGCTGCGCGCAGCTCGGGGCAGTGGTAATAGTCCGTGAGTCTGCAAATGCCGATGCAATTCTCAAAGCACAGCCTGGAAGAGAGGAACTCACAGCACAGGCTGACGATGCCCATGACATTGAACTGATCTGCTGCAGCCAGCAAACTCTCCACGTTGTCCTCTGCGATCGGCACTGTCCCAGTGTAGGCGTAATGGATGATGAGACCCATCATTTCAGCTGAAATGCCGGGGATTTGATAGACCATCTTGTCTGCACTGTCCCAGTTGGTAAACAGAGTCCTGAAAACATGGGTGTTGCTGCATTAAACCTTGCCCCTGGATCCCCTGTGCTCCCCCTGCCTCCAGGGCACAGTTTTGGCACTGATAGGAGCCATTCTGGGAGGCCTCGTGGTTAATGGATTCATGTTTTACTTGCTGGTTGTTTGAAAAAGGAGACAGCCTCTGGAGCACACCAGAGCTGGAGGCAGCAGGGCAGGGGGTTTCACTTGAGAGGAGCAGAGGTGCAGAATCCCCCCATTGCCTGCTGCCCATACTGTGGGGATGAGCCCAGGACAATGGGGGGTGTCTGGGAGCCAGTGCACACAGCCAGGGCGTGTTCAGCCTCTCACCCACCAGCACCCCAAGTCCTTCTCCCCAGGGCTGCTCTCAATCCATTCATCCCCCAGCCCGGATTGATACTGGGGTGGGGTTGCCTCAACCCAGGTGCAGCACCAATGCTTGGTCTTGAACCCCAGGGAGTCACAGGATGTGGGGAAGGCGAAGCTGCCCTGTGGCAGCTGGGCCAGGCTGGCCAGGCTCCAGTCCTGCATTGTCTGGGGCTTCTCCAACACCACTGCCAAGAGCCACTGAGATGTGGATTCATCCTGGTGTTCAGGGAGGTGTGAGGATTTTGGGAAATCACTTGGTGAGAGGTTCAGTGCAGGTGGAAGTCCTGGAGAAGTGCTGAGGCAGGGTGACCTCAATCAGGGAATACAGTTTGTCCCCAACCCCCTGTGTTTCAACGACTGACCTGAAGTAGATACTGCAGCAAGAGAGGATGAGTTTGTGAGCCTTGAATTCCACCCCATCCACACTGATGATGGCATCACAGAATCTCCCTTCCAGGCAGAGTTCATTGGAGATGCTGCAACTCCTATCGCTCATCTTCCTCTCCATGTTGGAGGACGAACATTTGGTAGGTGCCAAGTTCTCCCTCACGTTGGAGCCAGAGGCAGTAGACCTTGCTGAGGTGTGTGGAGCACTCTGGCATTGTCCCCAAACATCCAGCACTGAGCCCCCTTGCTGGTTCTGGATTGTGCCCCACAATGACATCACAGAGATGCAGGGGTGACCCAGGCCCAGCATTCTGTGGTTGCCCCCAGCCTTTGCTTCCCTCCAGCCCGGGTTGTGCTGCAGCGTGTTGATGGTTGCTTGGAGCAAAATCAGCCCTGTGATTGATCCCCTGGCACCCCTTCAGTGATATTTGACTGGGGTGTAACAGCCCCCAAATGTGGGCATGAACCACCACTGAAGGGTCTTGTGCCACCTCGCCCAGGAGGAAGCTGAGGTCCAGTCCAGCCCATGTCAGTGCTGTCACACACACTGTCCCTGCTGCTTTATCACTGGAGTTGTGTCAGGGGAGGTTTAGGTTGTATATTGGAAATGCTGGGAAGTTTTTTTTCCCCCGAATGGGTTGTCCAGCCCTGGCACGGGCTCTAGGGCTCCGCGCCCAGGAGCGGCGGCAGCGGCCGGAGCCCGGGGAGGCGGCGGCGGCAGAGCTCGGAGGCGGCCCCGGCGCAGGTGGGAGCCGCGCTGGGTTGTGCCGGGGCTCGGGGCTGGCTGCGGGCGGAGGGGGCGGCAGGGGGCTCTGGCTGTGGCTGGGTTGTGCCGTGTCCGCGCCGTGTTCCCCGTGCCCTGAGGGCGCTGCGGGAGCGGCTGCCCGCGGTCTCCTTCCCGCGGGTGCCTGGGCAGGAGCCGGTGCCGGAGCAGCGCTGGCTCGTCCCGGTTCCTGTGGGTAGGACGGAGGTGGCTGCGCTGTCCCCGGGCCTGTGCGGGAAAATTCGCATGGGCAGAGGTTTCTGTGCCCGAAGAAGACAGAGGAGTCCTGTCAAAGTGACTTTATTGATGAAGAAAGGGAGAGGCCGTGCGGCATTTGCCATGCGGTCTCTCCAATTGTTGTAGTCCGCGGCCTCCTTTTTATCCTGATTTTCCCTTCTGCATCTCCCTCTCCTTTTGCCCAGTGGGGAAGGTCCTTGGAAAGTTCAGACTTCCCGATCCGCCTGCTGCATGTCCTCGTTAATGTGCACCCCCCTTTTGTATAACATCCGACATTCCTGGCTCTGTTCAGGCTTTGTTCTTCTTCTCCATGTTCAGGAATTCAGCAGGATCTCGGCTGAGCAGCAGTCCGTGTCAATGAGTAACATTTTCTGAAACTGATGGTTTCTCCCGTTCCTTCCTTATCTCCAAGTCCCTGGGACTATCTCCAAGCAGATTCACTCACTGACTCTGTTTTTTCTTCCTGGGTCCTCTTTAATTTTGGGATTATTCTCAGTGATTTCAATTATGGAAAAACGATAATTTAATCTGAGAATATTTTCCAAAAGTCCAGTAAGGGAAAAAAATAGGACAGTGTTCAGCGCTGGCTGTTCCTGGCCATCAGCCAAGGAACACCCTGCACATTAAGGCAGCTTTATCTCTGTACTGTTCCTTTACTGAGGTACATACATATTCATGAGTTTCATTCACTATTCAAACATTCCTGGCAGCCTTTAAAGTTATAGAAACTTTCTTTTAGTTTAGTTTTCTGCTCTGGCTTACCTACATAACATCTGCAGATCAGGTCAATCTATTTTATTTCTTCTTGTGGCATCATCCTGTTGTTTAACACTTCCTGGATAGGGAACAGTGAACAAACTCTTCTCTCATTCTTCTCTGATGCTCTGGTTTGTGTCGCCCTTATCTTATCCCTTGGAGAGGTCAGTCAGCAGCTGTGGGAAACAACCTGATTGCTTTATACAGTTCTCTGGGTGACAAAAAAGTATTTTACCATTTTATATTTTGCTAAGGCCTCCAGTACAATACATTCATCCCATTATTAGTTCTATAAGCTGTAAGGTGTCTACATCAACATAATATACTCATCACACTGCTGCTTCCATGAGTTACACGGTGCACACTTCAAATGAGAAATGAGGTTAAATTAGCCAGCAGCTCAAAGGGATTATAAACTGCACTCTGCTGACAATCAATAACCACATAGAAAGACCAACACACAAATGTGAAAGCCAATATTCTCGGGTCATTTTCAACAATTCCCTGTCCTTTTGTAGCCGTTTGTGGGTCAGGAGGCCTGGCTGCCACCTGCATCCCCTTGCTCAGCTGCTGAATGAGCTGCACTCAGCAAGGTGTCCTGCATGGCCCAAAGATGAGAGTTGCTGTAGCACAGAAGAGGAGGAAGAGCATTCGTTTAACCCATGGTGTGCCAGGGAACCCCGAATCCGTGTCCCATTCCCATCCTTTCCACGTTTGGGGTGGAACATGAGCTGCTTTCTTATTTCCTTTGTTCTCTGTTTCACCACTTTTCTGTTGTCATCTC
This sequence comes from Phylloscopus whistleri, assembly GCA_017589585.1. Classification (NCBI taxonomy): domain Eukaryota; kingdom Metazoa; phylum Chordata; class Aves; order Passeriformes; family Phylloscopidae; genus Phylloscopus; species Phylloscopus whistleri. The sequence continues at coordinate 5,087 of JADMLD010001018.1, read as the reverse complement.
TTTGCCAGCAGCATCTTGAGTCATTTAATTTTCCACACTGTGCTGCTACTTCTGCTCATGGATAATCTGATCCCATCCCATGGTGAAATGTTGTGTTCTTGGTTTGAGTGGATTGGTGGGCCAGACTCAGGAGCTGGATCTGTCTGCTTGGTTCTTATTTCGAGGACAGCTTGTAATCTAATGATGCCATTGAAATGATCACTGGGTTCTCTGGCTCCTGATATGAATTCATTCGGGTTCTCAGGGGCTGGTCCATGGTGTTGTGGGATTTGTTCTGGTGGCCGTTCATCTTTTCCCCATTTTTGGGTGCTCCCTCCAGCCAGGGCTGCATCAATTTGTCTCTTTTCTCTAATTAAATCAACACAGACTTGGATTCCCAACTGATTTCTCTGAACCTGTGGTAGCAGAAACCCCCCAGTGGTCTGATGCTCCCTGTGTGACACAGACAGTGTCAGCACATGTTGGAGTGGGGAAGAGGGATGATTCCCCCCACTGATTTTAGTGAAGCTTTCCCAACATTCTCCATTTGCTGTTTCCCTTTGCAGCTGAAACAATTTCTGTTGCAGAGTCAGAGATCCTCCCTCTGGGCTCTGCCCTTGGCTGTGCCAATTCTGTCTGTGCAAGCAGGCAGAGCTTGGGCTGATGGACAGAGGGAATCAGCCGAATTCCTGCCCCAGGCAAGAAGCCACTGGTGCATTGTGCACACTTTCCCCCAGCAGCGTTCATTTGCATTTCTAAAGCTCCTCTTCCAGAGCAGCCATGGAATGACTCACCTGTACCCCCCCAACAATCTGCTTTTCTTTTTTTTCTTTTTTCTTTTTTTTAACAATATTTTATTAGCTGTTTAGGAGTCAAAGTGTCACCTTTAAAGCTCTTCTGGTTTCCCAAAATGGAACCTAAAGATGAACTTTGAAAAACCCATATACCAATACTTTGTGATCACTGAGAGCCACACACAAACACACACAAAAACATTCCAAAGCAATCAAGGTTTTTCTACTTCTCCTAACACAACAAATTGATTCTCTCACCCCTGGCCCAAACCCAACTGACAATATAAAAGTAGGATTATTACAGCAAATTATTCTAATGGTGTCATCTTGTCACTGAAACTGTGAGAAAAACCAAAACTCTCCAACAATATCTTCAGTGTTAGAGAGTCAAGGCATTACTTGATTCTGGCCAGGATGGGCAACAGAAATCATTTCATCCACACATAGCCCAGGTGTGCAGAGAAAATCATTCCATGACATGGGAGTTTCACTAGATTTTTCCTTAATTTTTCTACAGTCCAAAACACATAGAACTCCATTGGTTTGATGTGCATTGCTTCCAAGTTGCTGAGGTCTCAGGATTTGATTTGCTGTTGGACCCGGATTCCTTTGCCTCTGATGTTAATTAGGTCTGCACTCCTGGATTTCCTTATCAGCCTTTTCCAGACCAGGTGTCTGCAGCTCTTCCAGGGGCAGTGTCTGGGGTGGGTGTTGGTTGCTGTTTGCTGATGGTCGTTGATGTTTTGTTGATGGTCGTTCTCTCCGTGGGGATCTTTTGGGCTCTTCCCAGTCTGGTGAGATGTTCAACTCATCTCTGTTGAGTGGTGTAACATCCCTTAAAATAAAACCTTTAAAATTCCTTTCCCCAGGGCAAAGGCCAACCCAGCCTGAGTGGAGAAATAAAATAAAAAACAATTTTAAAGTCGGTCTATTTTCCAACCATCCAACCCCACCCAGCCCCGTGTGTGAGTCTGCCTGAGCCCCAGAGTGGAATTCTCCCGTTGTCTCTCCAGCCCCTGTGGCGAGTGCAGGCACAGAAAGCACTGAAGCTGCAGCAGTGGCAGCAAGGATTGGCCCGCAGTGCCTGGAGATGCCCAGGGAGGGTGCCCAGGCAGAGCATTCCAGCAGAGGATCTGTGGGCAGGCACAGGGGCTTCCTCCGCTGTGGAGCCCTGGCTGCTGCTCCCTTGCCTTCAGTGCAGGGGCAGTCGTGGCCTGTTTGACATTCACAGGCAATTCCAGTTCCTTTGCTGAGCCTGGGAGATACATGGCTGGGGCATCAATCATTTTGGGTTTTTATTTTCTCCAGCTTTGTTCTCTTTCTCGTGTCCATACCATAACACTGAGGCTGTCTGGGGTTACAAAGTCTCACAATGTTCTGGCTTCAGCAGAGAATCCTCAGTGCAGGTCCTGCAATTCCCTGTTAATCCTCAGAATTGTCACAGCTCCTTTTTTGTCCTGGGTAAGGTTACTTCTGAGATTCCTTGGACCCTCTCTGGGTCAATACACCACAAACCTTCAGTCAAAATATGTCCCAAATATTTAACCTTTTTCTCTACCATGTGCAGTTTTTTTTTTTGCAAATACTCCAAGATGCTTTTTAGCCTGAAAACTGAGCCATTTCACAGAGGCTTCTTCTTCCACTTCTTGTCCTGACTGGAGCTGGAGTCATCCACATCCTGCATTAACCCAATCCCTGGGGGTGAGGTAAATTCTTTGGATGTTTTCTGCCAGGCTTGCCCCAATAACGCTGGTGCTTCCCTGCATCCCTGCAACAGGACCCTCCATGTCTTTCCCATTTTCCCTTCTTCCTCTTGTTCCCACTCCAAGGCCAAACCCTGTTCAAACCATCCTGTGTTAGTGGGCATTCCCAGAAAGCATCTTTTCCATCAAGGACTGAATGGGAGCAGTGTGAGGAGGGAACCTGGTTCCAGATGGTGTAAGGATGTGAGACTGTGGGGTGCCTGGGTTTCATAATCTCGTTTATTGTTCTTAGGTCCTGCACCATTCTGTGGATTCCATCTGATTTCTTGCCTGGCAGCACAGGAGCATTCCAGGGAGAGATCCCTGGCTCCAAAAGCCCTGCCTTTCCCAGGGGCTCAATACCAGGCTGTGAGCCCTTCCTTCCCTCCCTTAGAATGGGGTATTGCTTTTAGACCCCACTTGTCCTGCTTGCTTCAGAGGAATTTGGAGAGGCTGGGGATCTGATTTTCCCAATTTCCCTGGGGCTGCCCACACTTCTGGATTCACTTCAGCCCAGGCCTTGCCAGACATTTGTCACAAAGGTACAGGAGAACTAGCCTGTGTATCAGCGTTGACAAGATTAATTTGCATTCCCAATTTAGCCATCAAATCCCTTCCCAGTAAATGACAATCACATTTAGGAGCAAATGAAAATTCCTGCATTTCCAACCCATCCCCACATCTGCTCACACAGAAGTGAGATGGAGAGGGGTTTTTTCCCTCTCTCTTTTTCTCTTCTTTTTAGTTAGTTAGTGTAGCTTGCTGAGGCTTTGGGGTTTTTCCTCTTTTTTTTTCTTTTTTTCCTCTTTTTTTCTTTTTTTTTCCCCTTTTTTTCGCCTTCTTTTGGAACTGTTCAAACCTCCCTGGAATGAGGACCTGGGGGGCTCTGGGGGGAGCTTGCACCTGGGACCCACCAAGATCTACCCTGCTCAGTAACTTTTCCCAGCACCAGAGGGACTGAGAACAGAGAAACCACCTACAGGAGGGACTTCTTTCCTAATTTGTCATCTCTCCAGAGCAGCACAAAGTTCTTGTCATCTGGTATTGTTCAGTTTATTGTGCTGGGGAGTGCTTTGCTGGTTTAATAAAAAGGTTTTTCTTTCCACTTCTCTCTGAGGAGGTCTCTCCTGAACCGGTTGGGGGAAGGGAGGGAGGGCCCCTTAGGAGTTTTCCTCCCAGATTTGCCCTAAACCACTACACATCTCTTGCTCATCTCATGGTCTTTTTGACCCCATGGCCATGGTTAAGTCATGGTCATCTCATGGTCACCTCATAGTCACTTCATGACCTTGATCACCTCATGGTCATGGTCATGAAATGCTCATGGTCATCAAATGGTCATGTCCATGGTCATCAAATGGTCATGTTCATGGTCATCAAATGGTCAACTCCTGGCCACAGTCATGTCATGGTCACAGTTGTAGTTGTGTCATGGTCATTTCCTGAGCACCATCATCTCATGTTCATGGTCATCTCGTGATCACAATCACCTCGTGCTCATGCTCATGGTTATGGTCCTCTCATGGGCACAATCTCATGGCCGTGGTTGTGTCATGGTCATGTGATGGTCACAGTCTTCTCATGGTCATGATGACCTCATGGCCATGGTTTTGTCATGTTCATCTCATGGTCAGCTCATGATCTCGATCACCTCATAGCTGTGTCATGGTCATCTGATGGTCACAGCCCTCTCATGGTCATGATCATATCATGGGCATGGTCACAGTCATGGTCATCACATGGTCATGATCATCTCATGGTGTCTAGGTTTGAACGACAGGTGTCTGCTCAGGAAGTAGAAGCCTCCCTTGGAACGCAGAATTCAAACCCCCTTCCTGTGAATTATTATAATTTTGAAAATTCAGGGGCTCTCAGGCACAGGTATGAGAACAGGAATCACAGTTCTTTACTGGTGTGTATAACCAGGCAAACAAACAACACCAACCACAGCATTGATAACAAACAGAACCAGGAACCCAGGAACAGCTTCCCTGAGCGCGGCACTTTCCCCTGGGGTGCAGTTCCGGGCACAGCCAGCAGGGGCGCTGGTGGCTCCCGGTGGGCAGGGCAGGTGCGATGATCCCCCCGCGGCTGCAGGGGGCGCTGTGGCGCGGGCTCGGGGAGCGCGCAGTGATGGCGGCTTTGTCCGGGCCGGGCAGGGATGGAGGAGAGGCTTTGCTTCACAGAGCCCTGGGGCTGCCGATCCCAGTGCCCCCACAGGACTCTCGGAAGCAGCAAGCTGGGCCAGCAAGATGTCTCAGCAGGCAGGGGGTGCGGGGCTATGGTGCAGCGAAAGCTTGGAGCAGTGCTGAAGAAGCAGCAGTGGGGGGACAGCAGCAGCCCAGCTCCCAGCAGGGCAGAGAGGGTTGAGCTCAAATCCCAGGCACTCAAGCAGAAGGGGATAGGTCCCTCCTTTAGTGAGGTGGGTGTTAATAAGGTCCCAGATCAGTGGCTGCTCTGCAGGAAAAGGCTCACCCCACAGCAGAAGAAAGCAGGACTGAGCTGGGCTCCAGCGGCAGCAGTGAATTCCCTTCCCCAACCAGCAGCTCCAATTGTCCTCCCCCAAAGCCAA
>JADMLD010000974.1:600000-842407 GCA_017589585.1 Phylloscopus whistleri | reverse complement strand
GGATATAATAACACAGCCTTTAAAAATATAATACCCCACCAAAAAAAAAATCAACAAGAAAACTCAATTCAAAAACAACCTCACCAGCACTAAGAAACAGAACATTTAAAAAACGACCTTACCTATTTTCTTACACTGCCGCCCTCGGCCGGTGACCGCTCTAGTGGTCCTCTGGTGCCGTGACCTTCTCCAGCCACACCCTCTCCGGAATGGGTGTCTCGGCTTCTGAGAGACACAGCCCCTCGGTGGTGATATCAGCTCTTTTGTGAAGCTGCCTTTACAAAGGCAGCCCGAGCCGGCAGCTCTCTCAGCTCTCTTTGTGAAGCTGCCTTTACAAAGGCAGGCCTAGCCGGCAGCTCTTTCAGCTCCCTTTCTGAAGCTGCGTGAACGCACCTCTCCTCGGCAGCTCTTCAGCCGGCGCCGGAACACAGCAGGAGGCAGACGTCCACTCCAGGAGGCTCTTCACTCCACAGGAACCGGCGACCGAATGAGCCCACAGCCCAACCCACCGGGGTTATATAGGGTTCGGGATAGGCGGGGCTAGCAACTTGGACCAATCACGGGGAGGATTGAGAAAACAACCAATCGGGGAGAGGATCCAAAACGCACCAATCAGGGAAGGGGAAAAACCAGGAAGTGGGGAAACAACCAATCCCGGGGAGGCGGCTGCGATTGGACGCAGTGGAGAAAAGCAGGCGGGGAAAGCGGGGCCGACCCGCCCCGCCCCTGCCCCATCGTCGCACCTCAAAACGGCAGTTCTCACCCAGGTCCGTCCCACCGCTGTCCCCTCAAAGCCCGCTCCCCGCTTGCTGGGGAGAATGCCAGCATTGGCTCCCTCCTGAAAAGCCTTTCTGCTGCACTAAAGTTAGAAATAGAAATAAAAAGAAGTTAGAGAAATAGAGTTAGAGAAATAGAGTGAAAGAGAAAGAGTGAAATAGAGTTCGAGTGAAAGAGAAATAGAGTTAGACTTACAGTGAAAGAGAAGTATAGTGCAATAGAGTTACAGAGAAATAGAGTTAGAGTGAAAGAAAAATAGAGTTACAGTGAAAGAGAAATAGAATTACAGTGAAAGAGAAATAGAGTGAAAGAGGAATAGGTGAAAAAGACATAGGGTTAGAAGCAGTGAGAAAAGGAAAGTGAGGAATAGACTGAAAAGTAAAGCGAGAAACAAAGCAAGAAAGAGAGTCAATAAAAATAACTGGACACCAAATAAACACAGGAGCCAATGGGGGGGAGGGGGGCGGGGGGCGTATCTTTATTAGGGGGATTAGGGCATCAGTTTTTATTGAAGAAATGTTTTTATTCCCCAGAGGCCCTTCTCCCAACCACCGGCCCCTAAACTTACCTTTTTCAAGACGAGCGCACAAAACGCTGAAAAGGGCAGAGCTTCCTTCAACTTAGAATGAGGAAATGGGGCAGTTGCCTCCACTTAAACCTATTGGTGCCCTATGCCTGGCACTGGGCTTCTGCCTGCTAAAACTACAAATGCTGCACGATTTCTCCCAGATGCAAGCTGACACAAGTTGGAACCCTGCCTATACGGACAAAATCAAAACCTATTTCTACGCCTAACACAACAAAACAAAATCTCAAATTTTAACTGTAATAAGTCCTGAGAAAACCTAACTAAAAATAAATTTAAAATAAATCCCATTATAACTTACACAAAACCCCAAACATCCCAAACAAATATTTTAAGCGCCAAAAAATCTCAAACATCTAAAGTAACTGCTACAGAAATCCTCTCTACCCACCACGCCACCAATGCCACGTAACACAATAATTTCTATCTCCGTACAGCACATCCCTATAAAAACACGTAAATACCCATACAATCTTGAAATCTGTAACTAACCCCAAACCAAAAATTCTAATCTCGTCTAAAAAACACCCCAAAATAAACGCAAACTAAAAAACACCTACCAGCAAACCAACCACGCTATGCTCTTTTCACTAACAACTCTTATCACGTGATAAAAATGGAACAATAAAAACCATCTAGAATCCCACACAGCAAATCAGAAAAACCAGCAAAAACCCAACTTACTAAACTCAGAACTGTACAAGTCATCCTGAACGTGATGAAAATAAAGCTCTAGCTCTACAGTAACCCAAAAATAACAACCAATACTCTCTAAAATTAACGAGAAAAAACCAAACTAATCAACAACATGAAAAAATGGGAAAAAATTCTTCTAAAAAATAAGCATCACTACCCCAAAAAAACTACCTAAAGGAATTTACCCTATCAATACCAACGGTCCCAAAAACAAAACCAATAAAAAACACCAAAGCAACAAACCTGACTACAAAAATAAAAATATCTCAAATAAACTTAAATCAACAACACCAAAAAACAATCCTAGTTCAAGAAGGATATAATAACACAGCCTTTAAAAATATAATACCTCACCAAAAAAAATTCAACAAGAAAACTCAATTCAAAAACAACCTCACCAGCACTAAGAAACAGAACATTTAAAAAACGGACCTTACCTATTTTCTTACACTGCCGCCCTCGGCCGGTGACCGCTCTAGTGGTCCTCTGGTGCCGTGACCTTCTCCAGCCACACCCTCCCGGAATGGGTGTCTCGGGCTTCTGAGAGACACAGCCCCTCGGTGGTGATATCAGCTCTTTTGTGAAGCTGCCTTTACAAAGGCAGCCCGAGCCGGCAGCTCTCTCAGCTCTCTTTGTGAAGCTGCCTTTACAAAGGCAGGCCTAGCCGGCAGCTCTTTCAGCTCCCTTTCTGAAGCTGCGTGAACGCACCTCTCCTCGGCAGCTCTTCAGCCGGCGCCGGAACACAGCAGGAGGCAGACGTCCACTCCAGGAGGCTCTTCACTCCACAGGAACCGGCGACCGAATGAGCCCACAGCCCAACCCACCGGGGTTATATAGGGTTCGGGATAGGCGGGGCTAGCAACTTGGACCAATCACGGGGAGGATTGAGAAAACAACCAATCGGGGAGAGGATCCAAAACGCACCAATCAGAGAAGGGGAAAAACCAGGAAGTGAGGAAACAACCAATCCGGGGGAGGCGGCTGCGATTGGACGCAGCGGAGAAAAGCGGGCGGGGAAAGCAGGGCCGCCCCGCCCCGCCCCTGCCCCATCGTCGCACCTCAAAACGGCAGTTCTCACCCAGGTCCGCCCCACCGCTGTCCCCTCAAAGCCCGCTCCCCGCTTCCCGGGGAGAACGCCAGCATTGGCTCCCTCCTGAAAAGCCTTTCTGCTGCACTAAAGTTAGAAATAAAGAGAAAAAGAAGTTAAAGTTAGAGAAATAGCGTTAGAGAAATAGAGTGAAAGAGAAAGAGTGAAATAGAATTCGAGTGAAAGAGAAATAGTTAGACTTACAGTGAAAGAGAAGTAGAGTGAAATAGAGTTAAAGAGAAATACAGTTACAGTGAAAGAGAAATAGAGTTACAGTGAAAGAGAAATAGAGTGAAAGAGGAATAGGTGAAAAAGACATAGGGTTAGAAGCAGTGAGAAAAAGAAAGTGAGGAACAGACTGAAAAGTAAAGCGAGAAACAAAGCAAGAAAGAGAGTCAATAAAAATAACTGGACACCAAATAAACACAGGAGCCAATGGGGGGGAGGGGGGCGGGGGGGCGTATCTTTATTAGGGGGATTAGGGCATCAGTTTTTATTGAAGAAATGTTTTTATTCCCCAGAGGCCCTTCTCCCAACCACCGGCCCCTAAACTTACCTTTTTCAAGACGAGCGCACAAAACGCTGAAAAGGGCAGAGCTTCCTTCAACTTAGAATGAGGAAATGGGGCAGTTGCCTCCACTTAAACCTATTGGTGCCCTATGCCTGGCACTGGGCTTCTGCCTGCTAAAACTACAAATGCTGCACGATTTCTCCCAGATGCAAGCTGACACAAGTTGGAACCCTGCCTATACGGACAAAATCAAAACCTATTTCTACGCCTAACACAACAAAACAAAATCTCAAATTTTAACTGTAATAAGTCCTGAGAAAACCTAACTAAAAATAAATTTAAAATAAATCCCATTCTAACTTACACAAAACCCCAAACATCCCAAACAAATATTTTAAGCGCCAAAAAATCTCAAACATCTAAAGTAACTGCTACAGAAATCCTCTCTACCCACCACGCCACCAATGCCACGTAACACAAATAAATTTCTATCTCCGTACAGCACATCCCTATAAAAACACGTAAACACCCATACAATCTTGAAATCTGTAACTAACCCCAAACCAAAAATTCTAATCTCGTCTAAAAAACACCCCAAAATAAACACAAACTAAAAAACACCTACCAGCAAACCAACCACGCTATGCTCTTTTCACTAACAACTCTTATCACGTGATAAAAATGGAACAAAAATAAAAACCATCTAGAATCCCACACAGCAAATCAGAAAAACCAGCAAAAACCCAACTTACTAAACTCAGAACTGTACAAGTCATCCTGAACGTGATGAAAATAAAGCTCTAGCTCTACAGTAACTCAAAAATAACAACCAATACTCTCTAAAATTAACGAGAAAAAACCAAACTAATCAACAACATGAAAAAACGGGAAAAAATTCTTCTAAAAAATAAGCATCACTACCCCAAAAAAACTACCTAAAGGAATTTACCCTACCAACGGTCTCAAAAACAAAACCAATAAAAAACACCAAAGCAACAAACCTGACTACAAAAATAAAAATATCTCAAACTTAAATCAACAACACCAAAAAACAATCCTAGTTCAAGAAGGATATAATAACACAGCCTTTAAAAATATAATACCCCACCAAAAAAAATTCAACAAGAAAACTCAATTCAAAAACAACCTCACCAGCACTAAGAAACAGAACATTTAAAAAACGGACCTTACCTATTTTCTTACACTGCCGCCCGCGGCCGGTGACCGCTCTAGTGGTCCTCTGGTGCCGTGACCTTCTCCAGCCACACCCTCCCGGAATGGGTGTCTCGGGCTTCTGAGAGACACAGCCCCTCGGTGGTGATATCAGCTCTATTGTGAAGCTGCCTTTACAAAGGCAGCCCGAGCCGGCAGCTCTCTCAGCTCTCTTTGTGAAGCTGCCTTTACAAAGGCAGGCTTAGCCGGCAGCTCTTTCAGCTCCCTTTCTGAAGCTGCGTGAACGCACCTCTCCTCGGCAGCTCTTCAGCCGGCGCCGGAACACAGCAGGAGGCAGACGTCCACTCCAGGAGGCTCTTCACTCCACAGGAACCGGCGACCGAATGAGCCCACAGCCCAATCCACCGGGGTTATATAGGGTTCGGGATAGGCGGGGCTAGCAACTTGGACCAATCACGGGGAGGATTGAGAAAACAACCAATCGGGGAGAGGATCCAAAACGCACCAATCAGAGAAGGGGAAAAACCAGGAAGTGGGGAAACAACCAATCGGGGGAGGCGGCTGTGATTGGACGGAGCGGAGAAAAGCGGGCGGGGAAAGCGGGGCCCTCCCGCCCCGCCCGTGCCCCATGTCGGACCTGAAGACGGCAGTTCTCACCCAGGTCCGCCCCGCCGCTGTCCCCTCAAAGCCCGCTCCCGCCATGCCGCTCCCTCCCCGCCCGCTCCCCGCTTCGCGGGGAGAACGCCAGGACGCCTCCAGCCGCCCTTCCCGCGGCCCCAAAACGCCGCGCGGAGGCTGTAGCCGCCCCGACTCGGCACGGCAGGTTCCCGGACCGCCGGCGCCGGGGCGTGGCTGCCTGATTTTTACGAGTCAACGGCCGGTTTGAAAAGGGCGGCTGTGATTGGACGGAGCGGAGAAAAGCGGGCGGGGAAAGCGGGGCCGTCCCGCCCCGCCCGTGCCCCATGTCGGACCTGAAGACGGCAGTTCTCACCCAGGTCCGCCCCGCCGCTGTCCCCTCAAAGCCCGCTCCCGCCATGCCGCTCCCTCCCCGCCCGCTCCCCGCTTCGCGGGGAGAACGCCAGGACGCCTCCAGCCGCCCTTCCCGCGGCCCCAAAACGCCGCGCGGAGGCTGTAGCCGCCCCGACTCGGCACGGCAGGTTCCCGGACCGCCGGCGCCGGGGCGTGGCTGCCTGATTTTTACGAGTCAACGGCCGGTTTGAAAAGGGCGGCTGTGATTGGACGGAGCGGAGAAAAGCGGGCGGGGAAAGCGGGGCCGTCCCGCCCCGCCCCTGCCCCATGTCGGACCTGAAGACGGCAGTTCTCACCCAGGTCCGCCCCGCCGCTGTCCCCTCAAAGCCCGCTCCCGCCATGCCGCTCCCTCCCCGCCCGCTCCCCGCTTCGCGGGGAGAACGCCAGGACGCCTCCAGCCGCCCTTCCCGCGGCCCCAAAACGCCGCGCGGAGGCTGTAGCCGCCCCGACTCGGCACGGCAGGTTCCCGGACCGCCGGCGCCGGGGCGTGGCTGCCTGATTTTTACGAGTCAACGGCCGGTTTGAAAAGGGCGGCTGTGATTGGACGGAGCGGAGAAAAGCGGGCGGGGAAAGCGGGGCCGGAACCCCTCGGTGGCACCTCTGAGCCTCCAGCCCGTGCCCGCGCACCTGGAAACACCCCAGAAAATCACTCTCAGATGGCGCTGCGGTCGGGTTTTTGCGCAGGCAACCGGCTAGATGCCACCACGGTCCTGGCTTTTTTTCCGCCCTTTTTGCCGCCATCCTTGGAATGTCGGGCCGTAGCAGTGCTCCCAAGCTCACAGTCCGGGGCTGCCACGCGCCTCGGGGTGCGCTTGGCGGGGTGCTGCAGTACCGCTTTCCGTCCACAAGGTGGCAGCGCTGCGCCCGGTCTCAGCCGTTCATTGGGGACGGGCACGGGAGAACGCTGCAGTACTCATCAATGTCCACGAGATGGCAGCATTGTCCCCGAGTTCACAGCCCGGGCCTAGCGCACTCACCGGGGATGGGCACGGGGGAGCGCTGCAGTACCGTTCTCTGTCCACAAGGTGGCAGCGCTGCCGCGGAGCTCAGCGCTGGGTCGGGGACCGGCAGAGAGCAGAGGCAAGAGAGGTGCCCAAAAATCCCCTTCCAAAAATTCTCTATATATTATATATATATATATAATAGTAAAAATATAAAAAGAAAAATAAGATAAATAAAATAAAAAATTAAAAATACAAACCTAAAAGCAAATAAAAATAAACAAATAATATATAAATCAGGAAAAAAATTAAATAAAAAAATAAAAAAGAAAGGATTTTTAAGAAATAAAAATTAAAATAAAAATAAAATTAGAGGAAATATAAAACCATTTCAAAAATACAGAACAAGAAATAACATGAAAAAATAAAACACAATAAAATAAACATATAGCTTTAAACAAAAACCCCAAATCAAAAAGCAATAAATAAAAAAGTAATTTAAAAAAGTACAAGACAAAATTAAATAAATGCAGGTCTCCCCTCATTCCACTGTCTAACGCAGCTCCAGGAGTATCCTGGATTATGCAGGGATAGGGAAAACAAACCCTGTACTTCCCAGAAAATAAAGTTTTCTAGGCAATCCCCAGTTTTGCTTGGAAACAAATGCTATTTTTGTGGAAAGCTCGCTTTGGCTGAACATCCAAATGGGCCAAGGCAGGAAAGAACACTGGGTCCAAGGAACAGCAATTAGGCCATTTAGGATTTAAGTTTTCATGGGGTTTGTGTAATTAAAAATGCAGTACATTTAACTGGACAAAGAGATGAATTATGGCAAATAAACACTTGGCAAGTTGTCTGGTGCTGAACAACTCCTGATTTACCAATGTGAATTTGGCAAATGTCCTTGGAAATGTGCCCTACCATGTATCAAAATTCCAATGAGGATGGAAAATTGGCATTTGCAATAAATATTCCCTTACTAAAATCAGAAAGAGGAAAAACATCAAATGAAAGGAAGGAAAAATAGCTAAATCTCATCTTGCCTGGAAGACAAGCTCAGGCATTTCTAACATTGAAAACTTTTGGAGCAGTCAGGAATTTGGTGGAAGTTCACGGAATAATGACTTAATATCTGCTTCCTCTGCTCGGATTTTAAAGGGAAGCGAGAACTAAACACCTCAAGTTACTCCCACCCCAGAATTGTCTGTATTCTGTGGGAGAAACATTGCAAAGAAACTCCAGGCTTACTTGTATCTGACATCTGAAGCTCTTAGCAGAGCTGGGAAGTTCCAATGGAACAGAAGAGCCACCACAATGGCTGGAATAAAAAAATTCAACTTGGCAAAAGTCAGGAACTTAATTGACAAATCCATGGAGGAGAAGGAGCAGGAACACACTCCACCTGAAAGCAACTTTATTGGAACTTTATTGGAAAAGGCAGGAAATCCAATGGACAGCCTCTGGTTACGGTCCAGCAGAGTTCCCCAGGAGTCAGAGACGAAAGTGGGAACCTTGGGCTGGGGCCTTCCCCTGGCTTGGCTTCCTTGGCTCTCTCCTTTGCCAACGACCTGGAAGAGGAAAGAAAAACCAGGAACACAGTTTCAAAGCTGGGCAGGACGTCCTTGCTTCAGGCAGACTGAAATGCAACTCCCAGGGATTGCCCGTGGGATTCCAGGGCTGGAAAAGCACAGCCAGCTGCCAGGTTTAGTGCTGGGACACGGCAAGGCCTGGGCTCAGGGGCAGCGGTTACAGCTGGGCCTGCAGGAGAACACCCCAAACCCAGCTGAAACATCCAGCAGTACACCCAGGACAGTCCAGGAGAAACTCAGGTGGGAAAAGCCCCCCGGATGCTCCCTGTTCCTCGCCGCTGGCCGCTCTGCCAGGGCCTCTCTCAAAATTCCTTCCTCACCGTGCAGCTCCTAGAAAACAGGAGAACCTGTGGAAACCACCCAGAAATCCACGGATTTCCAGTCCTTAAGACCCAAAGCGGCAGCAGAACGTCTCCAAACTGTACTGCAAACCGGCAGGTCTGAGGAGACGCAGGGATCTGTTCCACAGGGGACACAAGTGCCCCTCAGCCAGGCAATTATTTCTCTCGGGCTCTTCCCTCTGCTCTCTGAGGACACCAGCAGCAGTTTTTCCCTGGTGTTCCCCTTTCCATCAATGCAATGACTTCTGTTCTCCTCCGACCCTGTGTTCAGGAAAGAAAATAGGAATATTATCATTACACAGACTGTCCAGGAGGGTGTGACTGAGGCAGGATCAGCTCCCAGTCCACTGCTGCTTCTGGATTTCTGAGCAGTTCCTTCCCATCCTGCCCTTCCCAGCACCATTCCCTGGGTGCCACGTCCACAGACACCTTCTCCAGGCAGCTTAACAAGCCACAGAAACCCAAAGAAAGAAGATCAAAAATCAGTTCACGTGTTTCTAGTCTGGGGACAATGAGGGAGGTCTAAAACCTGCATTTATTTTAGAACAGTAGAGCCAATTTTAGTGACCTTCAGTATCAGTGAAGGGCAGCAAAACTCCTTTACTAACTTACTAGCAGCAGAAAAATTAAGCTTTGCTGCTAAAAATTAAGGAGGTGCCATGTTGGTGTTAGTGCTTTTTAACCTCCTAACATTAGAGGCTACTTGTACCATCAATTCATTATCGAAGCAGTTTACTTTAAAGTAAGACTTTTTACAATAAAGTTGGCAAAAAAGAGAGTCCCAAAATCAAGATATAAATCTCACAGCTATTAAAAAATGTTGCCTTTGGTAGGTATAACTTGCCATAAATGTTACCATTTATTGTAAGCCCTCACCACCACCCCGTTTGGAACGACATACCCCTGAAGTACAAGATCAGCTCCCTGGTCACTGCAAGGGAAAGCAGACATGGAAGCCAAGTGCAGCAGATGATCAAGTACCCACTCCATTTCAGCTTTGCAAATTTTGTGTGTTTTCCTCAATTCTATTTTCTAAAAGGAACAAGCTGTGTGATTCTCACTTGCCCTACACCCTGCTACTACAGCAGCACTGTCACCACAGACACCTTCTGACAGCACCACCTCTTCCCTGCACAGCAAGGATCGCTCCCACTTATCTGGGACACACAATGAGATCTCTTGTCTTCTCACCACACACTGACCCTCCCCAAACCAACACGCTTCGTTCAGCACAAATCTGAGGTCTGGCAGCTGGAACATCTCAACAGTATCTTCTTTCATTTTATTCCTTTAACTGTACGCTCCACTTCTCTCGCTGCTGCTACAAAAATTAAAAGGAGGGAGAGGAGGAGGGAGGCGAGAGGAGTAGCATGCTGCTGAAATGGCATAACACAGTCCCCACGACTGGCACCAGCCGAGTCTCTGCTGCGGGGACACCTGCATTAAGACTGCAGTGTGCTTCTGATGACGAGACAGGTGCTGAGGTATTCACAGGAAAATTCCCTCCTCTCCTCCGCACACTGCATTCCCAGCAGCATACACAGCAATAAAAACAGAGAGGCAGGAATGATGAAAGCTGTAACTATGAGAAGGTTGTGAAACTGCAAGGAATAATACTCTTTTTCCACTTCGAACCCTCATTCCAAACACTTGGCATACTTCCACGTGAAGCAAATTCATGCATTAACTGGTATTCAGCTGCAGCCGTTCGTGCGAGAAAAATTTCATGCCATTGTAAAAACAGCAACGCCTTGTCTCACTATCATTTTAACTTCCCTGCCCAAATTTCACATTTATGTTGGGGGAAAAGAATACACATTTTAGTCTCTGACATGAATAACAAGATACAAACATCACAATAAAAAAACCCACTGAAACACATACGCCTGTGAAAGCTGAGCTTCGGACAATGCTGTTACATCAACAATATAAAGCTGCCACATTTTCAACCCAAGCCCTTAACACAAGTTTGCACCTTCACTCTACTCGAACCCTCCCTCAACCTGGACTCCTGACAGAAACCCCTTCTTTTAGAGAAGGTTTGAAAGAAGTGACCACAGAAGCAAAGCTCTGACAGCGTATGCATAACTCGTATGTATCACCAGAGATGTGGTGGTCTACATCACAGCCACAAACAGCAGCATCTGTAATAAAGATTCTTCCCATGCCATTGCAGAACGAAAATGGAAACCAAACCCTGCAAAATACCCAACAACTGAGAGATACTAAAGGGACAGCTTGAGCCTGTGCAGGCAGTTTTTGCCACCCTTAGCAAGTGACCTGTCAAGTCCTCCTCACTGTCACATCTATTTAGCAAAGTAAAGGGATCACATAACCATGAAGAAGGAGATGATGCCACTGGGCTTCCCAGCATCACTCCCTTCCCTTATTGCCAAAATCCCCAAATGTCACACCTGCAGCCCCCTTAGGAGTCTCTCTCAAGTACCTGAGGTAAGCATCACCGAAGCTATTTAACAAATTACTTGTAGGGCCACTAAAACCAGAGCCTCCTCACCACAGCTCAGAAAAGCTTACAGGGGTTACGTTCCCCCCAGAGTGTGCCACAGGCTCGGTAACAAGAACTACAGAAAGAGCATTTTGGAGTCTTTCTGAAGGACAGCTCAAGGACTCTAAACTTCCTTGGCTAAGCACATCCCAAGGACCATCACCACAGACGCAGAAAGATCCTTAAACACGACACGGCCAGCTTTGACGGATTCAGTAGTGAAAACCAAGGAATGCAAAGAACACGAGTAGTACAGAACAATGTATTTCTGCAGTAGTTGGAATACAAAGTTGTTTAGACTTGGTCAATTCAGTAATTAAAAACTGGGAAGTACATGAAGCATGACTCTGCTGTGAACAGCAGATTTCAGCCGTCTTCCTGAAACACACTTCACTTGCAGCAGCACCAGCATCTCCAGACAATGTGTGCACTGCTGAGGAACGACTGAGGAGTCCTGCTGCGCACTGTTACATCCTATTCCTCACTGCCCTACTTGAAGGGACTAATTATTCTCTTAAGCCTTGTTGAAGGAAGGTGAGCTCCCAAGAAAGAGAAAATCCTTCTCTAACAGTTAATCACGTTCCTTTTCCACCAGACTCACCTTTTGCCTTGACTGTCCAAGGATAGATTTGACTAATTCTCAATACAGGACACTTCTAAGCACGCATTGAAGCACCTTGCTACACTGACAGATCCACGGCAACCGACTTGGATCCTTGAAGCATCTTCCTTGAAACCGGCACCTAAGGAAAAGGCGAAGACCTAAAAGAAACCCCAAAACCCTAAGCAGTTAAAAACACAAATGCATGGTTTCAGGGCTATCTCTACAAGAGTCAAGGTTGAAATCCCAATGATAATTTATTATCTTTATCACTGATTAACTTGAGGGGGGCGTTTGTTGCCTGCAGAGTCTTCAAGGGGAAGTACCTTGAGCTTTCTTCTCACAGCTCAATAAGCAGTCGTTTCTCTGTCACACTCAGACTTTGCTGCAACAGACCGTGACCCTTCACTAATCCTTTGAAAAGGGAGTTTAGAGTAGCTTTGCACAACTAAAGGTGGAATAACTTCTCACAAATACTTTTTCTGGAATACTTTCCCCCTATGCTGTTTGCCCGGCCCCATGCACTGTGTCCAAGTTTCAGCTCAGAGCTGCGCACACCCATCCGCTTGCAGCTGAAACAAGTTGTTTTTCTAAGGATTCTAGCCGAACAATGGAAACAAGACATCCGAACTTGTAAGTGGACAAAGCCTGCAGCAATAAAGCTCTGGGGAGACTGAGCTGTGGGGCCTTGCCTTCACCCAGGTTTCCAAACAGCAGAGCTGAAGTGTGTCCATGCAGGAGCAGCTCTCTCCCATCTGAGCACATGATCCTTTCTTGCAGTGCAGCCAGCCCTCGGATCAAAGCAGCTCCTCTGGAGCCCATGCCAAGCAAGCTGCTGAACTCAGCAACCATGCAGATCCAGAGGAAAAAGAGGACAGGCATTTATAGCTCATCATGTCAGTCACAGGCAAGACCACCCTCCTACCCCTCAATCAGAATCATCTATATCCATCCAAAATAAATTTCCCAAAAGGAAGCCTCTGCACGGTGCGTTGCTTTCCCTGACAGAGCATGCTCCATTTTTAAGGTTAGGAAGAGACAAACCACAGACTTTTCCAGTCTTCGACAATAAATGCGCTAAATTTTTACACTGATTGTGCCAGAAAGGATTTCTCAGCCAGCACAGACTTTCAGCAACCAGCCTAGTCAGCTTGGCTGCCTTCCTCCTGCATCCGCAAGTGACTACAGCAGTACTACGGCAGCTACAATTCCCATAAGAAGCCTACTCCCGGTTCCTAACTGTTGTCAGATGACTTATTGCTATCTGTTTCCCAATTCTGATCCTAAAGTCAAACTCATTGTCAAAACAGAGGACAGCTCACACGCTCATCTACACCACAAACCTTCCAAACAATAAGACAGACCTCCATTCCATGGCGATCTGACATGCAGACAAGCTATCAAGTCAACAGTATTTCACTTTAACAGTATCAGAAGGCAAGTAAGTAATCCACGTTTGTCCACGTATTTTTCACCCCCACGCACAGATATTGAGATAAACAGATTGGTCAGATCACAGGACAAGAGAAACGACGGGAGCAGAAATAAAGGATCCGGTATCTTGGATGATAAAGTTATGCTGATTCCTAATGCCCTCTCTTACGGACTCAAACACGGCGTCTTCTCATGCCTAAGAAACTCCAAACCTTCCAAGGTAAAAGCTGTTTTCTCCTGGGATGAAGCCCTCCCAACAGCGCTTGTAGAAACCCACTACCAGCACCCACTGGCACCCACCCGTGCAGGACCAGCTGTCCTTGGCTCTGCAGGGATGACGAATCCCAGGCATTCCTGTTGTGGAAGAAAGAGCCCATAACGCCACGGTTCCATGAAAGCAATGATCAACCTTTGTGAATCCAACCTACACTTAAGAGACGCTGCATCATACCAGTTTACTACTCAAACTGGATCTGGGGTGCACACAAACCTCATGCTTCAGAGAATTCCCCTTCCCAACTACAAAGCCATTCAGTTATCAGCAAAATTAAGAAAAAACAACTTCCCTGCTTCATGGACAAGGAAATTTTACTTCTGTAGTAGCACTTCAAACACTTTCTCGTGCCCAAAAACCACTTGGAGAGCTTTCTTTACAACAGCTGGGGCTGTCACCCAACACCATGGTGTCTCAAAGCTTTAACAAGCCCTGTACGACCACACATGAACATCAAGCACGAAGCGCAGACACCCTCTTTTTATTAGCCACTGAAAGGATGAGATACCAACCCCAGGGCAACAAAATGTAGTAGGAGCACAGTGGGCTGATGAAGCGTGGGAAATGAACTGTGGCAAAATATACTGTCACACGAGACACTCCCAAGCTCTCTCTGTCCCCTCCACAGCAGCAGACTGTCTCCTTGCCTGTGCTCAGGAAAACAAAGATATACTAGGGAGGAAAAGACACATCAGTGGCAGACATCCATCTCTCCCAGCACAGCAAGGAAGAAAAGCTGTAATCCTCCCACTCCAGTCTGCCTGCTTTGCCCACTACGTGTAACCCACACTCCCCCTAGAACTGCGTTTCTCTCCCACAAGACAACACCGGGGATTAAAAGCCTTCAAAAAAACAATAGTGAAAGCACACCTAAGCAGCCTTTCTTCCTCCTTGTTCCTGCAAAAAGGAAATCCTCTCAGATTCTCAATTCTGATCACTCTTGCACACACTCTGCCATGTGCATCTCAGGCAGCAGGTCCACAGTCACCCATTGAACACATAAATTTATTATCATTCACTGTGGCCACTGAGAATAAAACACAGTGAGCAAGTGGCCTGAACTGCACAGCACCAGTTGGGTTTCAAACAGAAATAGTTTTAAGCCGACCACATGTTTTCTTACACAAATTTGGCAGGCAATCCTTCCCTTCTGTAAGCGGTTTTGGTCAGCTGCTCCTCACAACAGCAAGCAAATGCTCTGCTCTGAAGGATGAGGCAGCAGAAGGGAAGGAAGACATGTGGAGGAGGGACAGGATGAACACACAAACAGCTACTCTGTTCCAGTCCAGCTCAGAATTCCCTTTGGCATGAATGAAAGACTAGAGCGTCCACGGGCTTCTTCACAGCAATACAGCATCTACCCGTGAGCAGATACATTAAACCCCCACCCCCCAAAAAATAAAACAAAACAAAAAAAAAAAAAAAAACCCACCAAAAATAACAACCTCCTCAAAACCCCACAAAAAAGCAGGAATACAAGAACATTTTTTTTCATCAAGCCATGCCACATGTCGCTTGGCTTAGTCAGAGCCTTCCCATCCCATCATCAAAGCAATTAAAAGCACCAGTTCACTTAAAGGACACCCTATGTGTCTTGGTTTGACAAGACAGGTGTCTGCCAGGGAAACTGGGGTTTCCCTTAGAATAGAGAATGCAAACCCCCCACCCCTGCCAAATTATAAATTTTCAATTAAGGGCTCTCAGGCAAAGATTTGGGAATAGGAATAACAGTTCTTTACTAGGAATATCAATAATACAAATGTGGTAGGAAACAAAACTACCCCACCAAACCAGCAAACAAACAACAACAATTTGGGAAAGCCCTGACAGAATCAGAGCTGCTACCTGGCACCCTGTTAGTCAGGGTGTTGGAAGCAGTCCAGAAGTGAGTCGTCCTGGGGTGACAGACGTGGCTCTGTTGGAGCAGGGATGATCCTGTAGCCAAAAAAGGGTCTAGGAGTGATGAGGAGGAGTCCAGGGGTGATGAGGAGGGGTCCAGGGGTGAGGTGATGATGAGATGGGGTCTGGCAAAGATGAGATGGGGTGCCGTCTTCCTCCCAGGAATCGGGGTGAAGCAAGTGAAGTCTGTCCCCGGCCGGCTCAGTTTTCCCGGCAGCAATTGAGACTCCCCCCACAGGGCGGGACATCTCACAATAGGACCATGCATGCAAATGGGGCTTCTGGGGCTCTGGGGGGAGCGGGTATAGTCCGGGGGTATAGTCCGTTAATGGCCCATTACCCAAAAGGCACCCGCCCCTCCCCCCCGTCCCCCTCCTTTCAAAGTTACAAGAAATAAAGAACAATTCCCCAACTGCTTTCAGCAGATGAAAATAGAATACACATTTTTGATTCCATAACCCAGGACACTATGAGAGGACTTGATCCCTCTATTCATGGTGTTAATGCAAAACACAATTCCAAGGTCTGAAAAAGCCAAAGAACTGCGGCTTCTTTGCCCCACAAGTCACCTTTCTTGACACCAGGATGGTAGCTCCTTGTCTCAAGCCACGCTGGGCTAAGTGACTGATGGACAGGAGAGGCGGATGCTAATGCACATTAGAAACAAGAAATACAATACAACACGGCAGAAATTACTGTTACTGGAAGGACAGAATTTTCAAATATCTGTCTAATAATAAAAAAAGACATGGCAGACACGTGCATTTTGATTCCAGCCTCCCCAAAGTTGAAGTGAAATTGCGAAACCTTTCGGTACATGAAGGTTTAGCTACCATTACCCTCACCTTTACTTCCCAAGCCAGGAAACAGCAAAGACACCAGCAAAGCTGCTACTGCCAGAAATTCACCATCACAGCAGAACCTGGAGACTCAAGAAGAGCTCCTTAAAGAATGTGTTTTGAGTGAGTATCAGGGAAACGGGTTCATCCCAAGAAATCAAATCCTACATAAGATGCAGTTAATGGCAACCTACAGAAATCCCTTTTTTCTTCCTGTGCAGATGACTTTTATCAGAACTTGCTTTTATCCTACCTCCAGAAGTTCTGCAGCCCACATCCAATTCAACCTATCAGAATTGGGGAGGGGACAGTAGAAACCAGAGGTCCTTAGAGGACATCTACATTTCTTCATGTAATTATCTTGCTGAAATAATTATTGATATTAAAAATTGATGATATCTCTCATCACGCAGCATAACCAAGCCCACGTATTAAGTAGGGACATTAATAATGTTAACCAAAAATAGTTTTGGAAGATATGACTAGTTAGGCCAAGAGCTTCGAAATTACTTTCAGTTATTCCAGTTTAATTCATCTGTATTTATTCCTGTCCTATAAAGTTAAATGAAGACATATCTGTGCCACTGTCCCAAACCAGCAACCATGCTTACACACAGAAAAACTGAGCCCAACAAAGGAGTGAAATGAGCCAGCTGAATCATAATGCAGATTTCCTTCCCTTTTTTGGCATTTACAATGCAAGCATTTTTTTCTATGAAGGAACCAATATGGCCTAGCTCACTAATCTTCTCTTACGATGAGAAGTGAAAGGATAAAGTTACAGCAGGAGACAGTCGGATTCAGTAACTGATTAGAATTCCTATTGTTACTGCTGGGGAACTGAGCACAGAAGGAATTATTTCTAATAATTTCAACCCATTTGGTTAAAATTCTGACAAGCTTGACAGTCCCTGAATTCTTCCTTCAATACAAACTTCTGTTAGGCGTATCTAATAAATGAGTTGCAAATTTTTTTGCTCTATTTGGCACACCCCACTGAAAGCTGCAGCATATTGAAAGGATTTGAACAGTTTTAACATATGGTAAATGAACAGACTTGTGAAGGTAGCTGAAGCAAGACACAAGCATGACTAAATCCAAATATATCTATTTTTCCCATCTTATCAAAAAGAGGTTCTATTTTTAAAAAGTAAATCAATGTTTAAGGGCAAAGACAGCAAGTTTAAGTGGAGTCTTTGTTTCCCATGTTAGATATGAACATCATGTGCCAATTTCCTTCCAGTCACTACCACAATTTTCATTTCTACTCTCTCCTTAATGCTTCCGAACACATCTGTTCCATGAAGATATTTAATCTTATTTATTCCATATTTACATGGCCATTAAGTGACAGAGAAGCACTATTCATACCAGCCAGTTCCCTGTATTTCTTTCTTGCAGGATTCTGATGCCAAGGCAGTGCAACAGGTTGCTTGGAGCGTGGGTTTCAGCTTTAGACCACGTGACTTCCTATCAGTCAACACAGCCAGCAAATTCCAGCACGGCAAAGATCTGAGGAGATGTCAAGCACATGCAGAAAAAAATAACAAGTACCCTGGTGGTGGAAACAACCTCTTTACACATTCCTATGAACATTTAAAGACAGCATGTCTGAAGGGGTGGGATAAAAGGGGAAAAATCTAAATAAATCCACCTGTCCGAAACGTCCCTCTCAATTCTCTCTCAGTTTTTCTATTAAGGACTCCATTTGAACCAAGAGCTTAAAACATGAAAAGCCTGGGTCCAAGCAGACCTCTGCTGATGAACTGATCCCACCTGCTAGTCAAGCCCTTGGCTAAGACTTGCCAGTTAGTAAGACCCTCACTGGCAGACACAACCACTGAGTGATACTGACCTTTTAAACACAGTCACCCAGTATGAAGTTAGTGACTTACAGGTTCCTCACACAATAATTGCATTTTCATATTACTGTTACTGAACAAGATAAAGCAATAAAGCATAAATAACAGGAATGGTTTCAAATTATACCATTAAGTCTGTAACCTCTTCCTGCAAGTCAAGAAGAAACAGCTTAAAACTCAGAGAACTCAACCTACAAGGTTTTCTGTCCCATTTGTCACATGAAAGAACCCAGAACCAGCTCCCTGCTCTGCACAGCAGTAGGAAAAGTAACAGAAATCCAAGGCAGTATTTGCTTTTCTACGAAGATTCAACACATGCTTGTTCCAAGCCCTTTGCCTCCCGTCACAGGAAAAACTGTCAGAGGAGGCAGTAGGAAGCAGAGAGCAGTTCCAAGGGAATCACCTTCCCATGCTTTCTTTGAAAGCACTCGACAGTGAAGGAGCCCTTGGGAACCACCCAAACTTTACTGCCAGGAAGTTTTCTCCTGGTCCCACGTGAGTGTCCTGGTGCTGTGTTGTTTGTGGGAGGATTGCTGCTTGTCCTCCTCATACAACCTTGGAGACAGGAACATCAGCTTCCACTGCTCATCTCCTGGGGCTGGGACTTAGTAACGGGAAGGGGTACTACAGCAGAACTCCAGCTTACTGGAAAATAAGGCATAGGGAGGCTGTCCCAACAACCTACAAACAACTGCAGCAACTCAGCTGGATTTCAAGCTGGACTCCAGTGGGGAGCAAGATTTCCATGGAGCCCTGTGAGTCCCTTCCAGCTCAGGATATTCTATGATTGAAATCACAAGGAAATACTGGAGCACATAGTAGCCAATACCAACTTCATATGGGCAAACTCTTCTCAAAGACAGGAAAACAGGTAAAAAGTAAACCAGACAAGATTACTAAGAGAAACTGTGAGAAAGAAATCAGGGAAAGGATTAGCCTGTTTAAGAGCTGGAACGTGGGAAAGCTACTAATGCCGGAACACTGCAATATAATGCTGATTTTAATCTTCAGACCAAGAGACTACAATGTTTATAAATATCAAAAGACTTGGCCTGTTAAAGAAAAGAAAAATTGCATTGCAGAGGCCTCCCTGATCTCTGAACTTGCACTGCAGACACGACTCTGCTACTCAATGTTTGCTCTCCCTTCCAGCAGTGTTTGGTGGAGCACCTGTGTGCTCAGGCAGGGCAGTCTCTGCTCCGTGTAAATCTTGTGGTCACCACCTGAACCGTGCTCTGCTGTGCTCACTGTGCTACAGCCAGACAATCAAAGGTGTAACACCTGAGCCTTCTCTATTACCTCACCTCTTTTACCTACACCGCTGGCAGCTACACTACATACAAAGCTGGATCTCGGGCATTATTGAATTATCCCCATGACTCCAGTATGAAATCAAATTTAAAAAAAACAACCCTTCTGCCGTCAGGAAAAACTCGCAACACCATAGTAACAAATGAGGTTTTTCTCACGGTGATTTTGAGTTCCAGTTCAAAGCAGGTGGAAGATATCTACCTTAAGCTAGAAAAGCTGAAGGACACAAAAGCACTTAGTAAGGACATAAAGTCAGCGTCATGTGTGGGCCTGCACTAGAAGCCACTCTGTCTCCCTAAAGCCAAGCACAAATGAGCTTTCAAAGAACCTGAAGGTCAGCCCAGATGGCTGCTGCTCTTGAAAAGTCTCAAATCAACACCGGGAACATAAATTTACGCCTCCACTGTCATAAGCTTCCTAAGTGGATTTCTGAGCTACAAGCCTGAGTTCAGTACACAACGCAGACCCCATCCTCATCTGTCAGGACTGAACTCACCTCTATTTTCTCACTCAACAGAGTGCTTATCTGGACTAATTCAAGCATCAAAAACACAACTACAGGTTTACGCCATACTGAGGTCTCCTGTAACGTAATTACTCCTGCACTGGCACACATGAGCCAAAACCTAAAAGTTTAAACCAACAACAAAAAAAGCCTTGTGTCAGTAAAGTCACACATCGAAAAGCATACTATGGTCAAGATACAGGAGCAAAAGAACCAAGTGAACAGGAGCTAACTGCAGGTTAACCACACAGTGCTGAAATTTCATTCACCTGTATTCCTGCACAAAGCTTGCAACGCCAGATTCAAGTGACAGAGCTGAAACAACACTCATCTTCAGCTGAAAGTAGCAAAGCCAACTCCACTTCTGCAGCAAGTGCACCTTCTCTGAAGGTGGCCGAAGCACAGGGCAGCCGGGACGATGTGTGAAATCCTCTGGGCTGACAGCCATGCCTGCCTCCAGCTGCATTAAATTTGCTGAAGACTGATTTCTGTTTTATCATTCAGAAGTGCTTTTGGCCCCAGAAGCACCCTTCGCACCAAGGACCTCTAAGACCATCTGGACCTCGGTCTCTTTGGTAACTGAACATAACCAGCACGCTACAGAAAACACCCTTTTCCCTGGTTTTAAATTATAGCCAGCTTAGAGGGAAAACCTTCTCGAAGACAGGCAATGTCAAAACCAAGCCCTGCCTGGAGGGAGACTGCAACACTCCGGTCAAGAGTTGTGAGCTAATCACCTTCACTTTATCAGCAGCCTCTTATTGTTACACCATCCAGCTTGAGACACAAGCTAGAGGCACAATATAAAAACATTTCTCAATTAAGTCTTTATTTATCTCTGCCTAAATGCATCTGACACCTGAGCAGAGTTCTATAGCCCAGCAAGCAACCAGCACCCTGGCACAGAGAGAGACAAACCCTGCTCATCAGCCAGGAGCCTTCCACCCTGGTCAGTGCTTACCTCCAGCCCTATTCTTTTGGATTTCAACTCCCTAAGGCAAACCTAAGCGTGGAAAAGGGAGCAAAGAAAGTATCTTTACTCATCCACAGCACTGCCCTGAAGATGAATTGAACTACAACACCACTAAAAACCAGCCATGTGAAGATAGCTCCTATGATTTTGCTATGGAGGAATTGCCCAAAGCAAATCCAAACGTACCTGACAAAAGGTGAAAAAGGGATACAAAATTACATGAGCATTTTTGAAAGGGTTTTTTGGTAGAAGTGTAAGATTACTGGTGGACATTTCTGTCTAAGGGGAGCTTCCCATAACAGATCTTCCTTTTAAGTTATCCATACCCAGTAAGTTTTCACTGGGTAATACAATGCTCCAAGGCCTTAGGCCAAGGACTTTAAACACTCTGAGAACCCTGGTTTTGGGAAAAACACAAGTGAAATGAGGGACACATTCAGAAAACACAACTTGGGAGATGGAAGATCCTTCTCCAAATGAATGAACTTCTATTCCTTTCTCATTCCACATGTGAAATACTGGTGACAGAAAAGCTGTGCGTAACGAAGCAGCACCTACAGTCCAACAACATTCAACATTTCTCAAATCCTAAGGCAGGTGCTGATCCAAGATATCTCCACATTAGAACACGAAAATTTGAGTGCAAGTTCTTAAAAAGCTTTTAAGTGCAAACACGTTCCCTGCCAAGAATTAGGAAACCTTAAACCAGGAAAAGCCACTATTCAGGACAAAGTCTCCTACTCCTTTTTAAGTGGCGTCATCCAGCATTTACTTCTACACATAAATTCTAACTGAGTGAAAATTATATCAAGTATTTTCACGTCAAATTCTAATCCAGGACCTACTGGATTGGGATGTCCCTGTCCTCCTTTTCCTGGCTGTGAACCAGATGGTTGTTTCAACAGCTCTATATTTAGGCTGTTTTTAATGGATTCAGACTTGGTTAACACCAGATTCTGAAACCTACTCCAAAAGCAGGAACCATAACCATGTACTTGGTGCTTCCTTCTTTTACAAAACTCTCAATAATCAGTTACTCAGCTGGCATCTTCAAATTCACAGACTAAAATGGCTGGAAAACCCACTCCATTCATTGACAGCAAGATCAAGCCTGGAATTTAATAGAACAATCTGTTGGATAAGGCTGAAGAAGGAAAAACAGATCAACTGAATAGAAAATGGGATACTAATGGGATCTGTATTTTCATTTATTATGATTGTTCATTCCCTTTTTCATCAGAGCTTACCTGGAAGACCAAGACAGACTGGGGACCACAGATCACAACTCCCAGCATTTACTACCAGTGTAGCTGGACCAGCTGCCAGACGGAAACACTTCTGGCTGAACACTGGAGCTCAATACCTCCTGTTCCCCACCTCTTCTTTGCTGGGCTTTCAGAAATAAAATCACAGGTTCAGTTTATCTCTCAGATAACCAGAAGATACATCATTTACCTCACAAACACCTGCCCTCAAGTCAAGATGTACTCGTAGAAAGAGCCTGATTTTAGCCCAAGACTAGCCCTAAAGGTGTCCGGGAGTCCAAACAAACAAACAAGCAAAAAATCATAAACCCTCCTTGAGAGTGTGGCTAAACCCCTCACTGCCCTAGCAGGAAAGCTGAAGCCCCCTGCCAACCCAACACAACCCACCCACAGAAGAACTTTTTCCCCTCCACAACATTTAAATTACATCATACGCACAGAGCCTGACAGAATTACTTTACTACGACCAAGTCTAATAAATGCTGTGGAAGTTGACAAAAAGTTTTTTAGAAAACTAAGTATCCTCTGGACTGGGTGGGCAATACTTTTGTTATGAAATCAATTGCTTGAGTTATTTCTACTAACAAGTATTACAGTGGTTTTTGGAAAGACTGTGTACTCTGTAATAGACAATTCTGGATTACAATGAAAGCCACCATAGAAGACATCTGCCTTTCTTGAGAACATTTTCGCAGTTTTTTTAATGTGGGTTTTTGTTTTTTTGTTTTTTTGTTTTTTTAAATAAAGTTCATTGAGAGTTCTACTGCTAACCTTACTTCAAGCCTAACTGGCTCAAGGAAGTGCCTATTGGGTGTCAATTTCAAGTGTACCTCACACACTTCTTCAAAACCAGTAGATCATTATTATTGTAAGATTCTTCTAGGCCTAACCGAGGTTTTGGCCACACTGATATAACTAAACAGAGCTGGGAGCTGCAGGGCCACTAGTATCTGCCATTGCTTGCCAAGAAACTAGATACATTACAGAAAGCTATCCAGTTTTACCTAGCAGGGTAAAATTACAGTCAGTGTTAGTATTGATCCCCAAAAGATGTCATTTCTAAGGAGAGCACTTTTCAGACCCAGAAAGGCAGAAAAGAAAGAAAGAAATTGTCCACTGGATGATCATTTAGTTCTTGCTTCCAGGGACTTTCATTTGTTTGTCACATAAGACATATAATGTTGGAATCAAGTAATCAGATCTTTTCAGGTCAGCTCTGAAAGGAGTACAGTTTCTTAGTAACTTTCTCTCAGCACAGCAATCTGAAGAGACTTAAGAAAGTAGCAAAAACTAACTATAGCTAAAAAAAACCCTCCTATTAAACTGCCTTTTTTTTTTTCTGGGATACTAAAAGGACTATAGAAAGACAGCTTCATATTGTGCCTCATACTAGAGCTGTCAATAAACATGCTCTCTCTTTGAGCTTTGGACAAAAGGCTGGGATGAAAGACTCCCTTAGAACAAACAAGTGTGGGTCTATTGTGGGAAGATTGAAAAAACAGGCTGGATGAAAGCAAAAACATTTGAGCAAAGAATTACAAATACCTGCTCCCCTACAATGACTTCTGAACAACTGAATCTTAATCTGTCTTTGTCAAAATCTTCCCTGGCCATTTTCTGTCCGAGAAAATTTCCAGCATACTTTCATTTTAAACAATTTGTGCAGCATTTTTCAAGTCAAAGAACTTTAAAAGACTACACACAAATTACTTCAAATACTGTACTCAATGTGGGTCCCTTTCAGCTCAGAATATTCTGTGATTCTGTTGATTTCCCAGATTGATGTCTTCCACTGAAAAATTAATACCTAATGCTGGATTATGTGCTCAACCTTTGGTCACCTAAAAATGATGGTCCTGTATGCTGACCTTTCAGAGCAATCATACAAGATGAATATAAGTATCACTTATGTACTTAAAACTCACCAAATACAGCAGTACTGACTGTAAAAAGAATGATAATGGTAATCTCATCATGCATTTTATAGAATTAATAGGAAAACGCTTATTCATGGTATGATAAATAAAGCGAAAATCACCCGAAGGTCTGCTTTTCCTCATGGAATTTACTTACTGCATACTTCACCTATAAGACATTGCACCAATGCAATCACCATCAAAATGGCTTCTACGAGCTAACATTAGAAACACACTTTGCTACTCAAAAAAAGCAGAATGCTGGAACATGACAAAGGTGGTCAAAGAATAGTACACAACAATATTACTTGTAATTCTTGCAGTAAATCACCCCACTGACAAAACATCACTTTCCGGTATTCTTCTGCAGCTAGAAATTACAAATCTTCATAAGGCAAAAGCTTACTATATCAACAACAATATGCAGATTGGTATTTGAATGGGAAAAGAAAAAGTTAGTTTGGAGGGTGTGTTCTAGAATCACTGGTTGTCCTAAAAGTTAAAAGTTGTTCCAATACTAAATAGTTGAAACTCATAAGCCTGCCTATTTTTTTTTTAATAGTGACACTGCAACTAAAATAATAAAACACTGTAAATGTACTGTAGTATTTCAGAATTATAACGTTATATTAGCATTCAGGTGATACTGCTAATTTAGCTTTTGGAAATATACTTCTTTTTACAGTCTAGTGGTAAATGAGATTTGAAGAATTGTTTCCAGGACATCATCACTCTTAAACACTTTTTAACACAATGAAACATACCATACATTTAATTACATGATCATTAAAGTTCTTTTCCTAAAAGGTACTGTTTCCTTTGGGAGATTTTTTTATATTTTTTAGAATTGGATAAAGTTGTCCAGCCTAAGCAAATGGCAGTGTCAAAGGATAGCCCAACAGCACCTATTTCTCCATGCACTGCACAAAGTGTTTTCAGCTACTAGAATTACTGGTGTTCAAGAAATGAGGTCTGCTTAGTTGCAATTTTTGTTAGGAATTTTTACTATGGCAAAACTGGGGCGACAAAGAGATACCCGCAGTGACTGGATGTTATTCACTTACTCGAGACTCTTGTCTGCACCGGTACAATAGCGTCCTCAAATTCAAACAGTCCGAGGACGAGGGCTGAGGTGCGCCCTGCGTGCCTCACTTGAAGCAACCGTTGTAACTAAGAAATACCGACAAATGCTTCCGATCAGCATGTCACCTTCACCTACAAAGAGGCAGGACGCAACGGAAAAATGGGAAGGGATTTCCTGAAATGATGGGAGGGTTCTCTAAAGCACCTTATTTCACCATCTAACTCCAACAAACCAACCCACATTAACCTCAATTAGCCATGTTTTCTAGGGGAAAAGAAAAAAAAAAAAAAAAAAAAAAAAAAAAAAAAAAAAAAAAAGGCTGATTTTCGACAGCTTTACCCAGCTTTACCTTTGTCGGTGCGACATCGGCTCCGCTGCAACTACAGCTACTCCGCCGCCACAAGCAGGGACATGTGTAACCCGCTCAAAAACATCTTCTTTAAAGCACCGTTGTTTGACAAAAGGAAAAAAAAAGGACTGACCGGGACTTCCAATCCGGTGGAATAACCACACACCCCCACCCTCATCAGCCTGCCCGTACTTTGTCGCCGCCTCCCATCACCGCCATGGCTCCGAGGTGCCGACAGAGACAATGAGCCGCTTTCACACGTGGCCGAGGCGCCGAGGAAGCGGAAGGAGCCCGAGAAGAAGCCGATCCGCCCCGCTCCCGGAGCATCCCCGAGCAAAGGCGCAGCCCGGCAGAGGCGGCCCGCTCGCTTGCCCCGGGCAGCACGAGTGGGACCGGCCTGGCGGGCCACGTGCGTCCTGCAAGCGGGGTCCCGGCTGGCTCGCCGGAACCGGCTCTTGGCAACACCGCAGCAGCCAGCGCCCCGCGCCCTCTCCTCCGCCGCGTCCCGCGTGCCTTCCTGTGGCAGCAGCCCCCTCCCCCCGGCCTCCGCCCCCTCCCTCCATCCCGGCGAAGTACCCCCAGGCGAAGAGAGGTGGGCGCGGCCGCGTCCCAGAACGAGAGCATAATGGCCCCTGCAAAACGGACTGCTTGGTGAGCTGGGAAGCAAAGAGGTGGTTTTTTGTATCCTACTTCCACCTCTTAAAAGTCTCCTGAAGGATGGCTCCTACACGACCATGTTCCCACATCAGTTTATGCATAGGACTTTCAACTTAAAGCTGCCTTCTTTTTTCCTTCTTACAGAATCTTGATTAACTCTAGCGAGCCACCAAGTCCTTCCTCAATGACGAGCATTTAGATTGCTCTGTCATATGTATACAGAGAAGATCTGTGTAGTAGTACTGTGGTGCATGGTAGTGGTTTTGACTTTCTGTGTTGCTTATGAAGCTAAAGGAAGACTCCTTGCATATAGCTGAGAAAGACCCTTCCTTCCTAAAACTCTTTTAATGCTAGTTGCAGTGGATCCTCAGATACATATTTTCCCCATGTAGTAGTTCGGTTTGTTGCTTAAACTATAAAATCTTGCCTTTTTTCTATTGCTTGGTTACTTACAAAATTAGAATGTCTCTTCAAGCTTGAGAAAGGAGTCAGAACTATGAACCAAGAACTATGGTCAGTATAAAAAGTGATCCGTGAAGTGATCACAGCAGAGGTATCACAGAGTTATTTTCCCTGCTGTGGTAACATCTGCCTTTACGGCTCCATTTACCCTGCAGTCAGTTACGAGTCCCAGTCATGAAATGCCTCTTTGAAAAGAAATGAAGGGATGGCTTCAGGTCATCTTAAACAATTACATGCCACCTGCAAGTAAATAAATCTTTTGATTGCCTCCTTTTAATGTATGTAGTTGTTTACATTACTGTAGAGGATTTTCTCCAGTTTTCTCCATCTAAAGGAAAAGAGAACGTTAAGGATATTTTTCTCTGTATTTCTGGAACTAGACCTAATCTCCATTTTTTATTTCACATGTATTTGCTGAACTGTTGCTCTGAGAAGCATCCCTTGTTCTAACTTAATGTGAAAGGCTACAACAGGAGAGAAAAGTGACAGAGGAATTAATGGATTAATGGAGCCTTCCCAGTACTGTGGCTTTCAGCATTAATCTCTTCTATGTTTCTGTTGCTACCTTAAACAGACTTCTGTTCAGCTTGGAGGAAGACTATTATACGTTCCATTTTTGTGGGAGTAGAACATTCAAACCCTTAAATTGCAGTCCTGTGGTCTCTCCAGAGATTTCTACTCCTTGCTCATGTCCACCTTAATGCTTGTGCAGACACATACCAAGTTCAGTCAGGGAACTGACTTGTCTGAAAAAGTGATGATATATTTGGTAAAGATCATCTTCACCATAATGAACTCCCTGAATTAGCTCACGCAGTCACACAAAGCACCATTACTGCTGCAAGGGAGAGCACACCCAATGTACATCAGCTTGAGATATGGGGAAAACAAGCTCACGGCCCTCTTCGTTCTTGCTGCACAGTGGCTAGAAGCACTAAAAAGAAGTAGACAGTTACTTTGACTCTGGAGATGCTGATATGAAGCCACTTACCAGTAGCCCTACGCTGCCACACAGAGACTTCCAAGATCCAACAACAAACTTGAGATTTCTGGAAAGGGCGCCTCTCCCAACTGCCAGGGTTTGGATTCTAGAGGATGATGGCCGTAGGTGGCATATTGCTAAGCTGCTTTCATAGTTCATAGCTGCACCATGTCTTAAGAGTTCAAGAGAACAAAAGACACTTGGAATTTTTTGCAGAATTCTAGCATCTAGAATTGTTTTAGGTTCTGTCCTGCCATAACACTGCTTTGCTAGAATTAATTCTTTAATACAAAACTGAAAACATAATGGAAATTATGTTGTTTTCTCTTGTAAGCTTGTCTGGCATAAAACGTTAGCCCAGAAAAAGAAGATAAAATAATCTTCCCTCCAACCATCACCATCAAGAATGAGGGACACAGTCTTTCAAAGTTTACCAGGTGATTATAATTTTTATCTTTTCTAAACTATAAAAGTCCTGAAGATAATTATTCACTTACTTTGAAACTCTGAGACTTCCCTGATAGATTTTTTTTGCTAGTTTTCTTTCAGTAGATACAAGGATTCTCTGTTTTACTATTCACAATTCACAATTAATGGTCCGGTGCTACAGTAATAATGCCAATAGTAAATGATTGTGCAAATTTTGCACACACTATCACCCAAAACCTGGTTTCTCACATCGACCTTGAGGTTATTCATCATCCAATTTAATAATTAAATTGCTGAGTATGTATAGTCACAGTTACAGAACTGCGTCTCTGACCTTAACTTAACCACGCATTTTTTCATTTCGTAGTGCACATAAATGCACGCACAAATAACGCTTGACGACTCTAAGACTGCAGTGAATTGATTTACAAGAAGTAAAAACAGTTAATGTTGTTACTTTTAGCATATTATTTTCAGTTTTCAAGATGTTTTTTGAGGCATGTTCCAG
This sequence comes from Phylloscopus whistleri, assembly GCA_017589585.1. Classification (NCBI taxonomy): domain Eukaryota; kingdom Metazoa; phylum Chordata; class Aves; order Passeriformes; family Phylloscopidae; genus Phylloscopus; species Phylloscopus whistleri. Next base: position 813,821 of record JADMLD010000974.1, on the reverse strand, counting down.
TTGCAAAAAAATAACAAGACTGTAGGAGCACAAGCCAGTCTCTCTCACCGACCCGACTGCTCTGGCACGCTCCCACACACCTGTTCTGTGGGCCTTGGTTCAGAGGCAGGCTAGAGCAAACGCCGTAGTAGCTGTGGTACAGAAAGAAGGGACCCTCCCTCGACACTTGGGTTCAGAAGGTTTATTCAGGAGCGTTTCAAAATATGAGCTACTTCGGCCATGGTCTTTCATAGCTTTCATTAATTCTTTTAATGTGGCTTGCGGGAAAGGTTTCCACCTAATATGTGGATGTCCTGCTCCTTTTGACCTGCCATATGAAACTGGTGTTATTGTTATTATATTGTCAGTCTGGTTCGTCTGAGATTTGAAAATTGCTGTGATTTTGAAAACAGTCACAAGGTGGCGCTGTCGCACCGCGCGCCGGCATGAACGCTAACATAGACTCTAAACTGACTGCTCCAGAAGGAGCATTCTGTAGGTGCTCATTTCTTTGAAACGGCAAAAGCGGGGGAGGGAAAGCACGCTGAACAAACTGAGGTGGGTGTGGGACGGTGCTTTCTCTGCCGGAGAAGGGGCTGGTCCAATTCAGGTCCTGCATAGGCTGGGAAAAAGGTGGGGGCAAGTCGGGATAGATGGAAAAGGGAGGAGGAAAGGGAGGGGCGGCAGGGAGACCAGTGGGGGGAGAAGACGGGGCATTATGGGGAGGAGAAGGGCAGGATGGTGGAGTTACGAGGTCGGAGTTGCCGTTTTGGGATCCCTTTTCGCTGCTAGGACTCTGGGAGAGCTCCAGAGGAGTTTCCCCTTTAGCGAGCGAAAAGCGGACTTTGCCGTTTGCAGACGGGGAAACTGGAGGAGTTTTGGAAGGACGGTTTTTAGCTCGGGAAACTGGAGGGGTTTGGGGAGGTTTTTCGGGAAGATTTTGACCGCCCAGACCAGCCGGGGGGTCTGCGGGGGCTCCTAGAGCACAGCCGTAGCTCTCAGAGCTCGCGCTTCTGCGAATTTTCAGAGCAGCTGGACTTTTTGCCTCCGAGGAGACGCCAGAGGCCTCATCCAGGCCACAGCAGCCCGTGGGCAGTTTTCTAATGTTTACTTCCTAATGTTTCTTGCACAAATGACAAATCTTGGATTAAGTGGTGGAATTTTTGCAGGATGAATTCCTCTACAGATTTGTGAGGTATTGTTTTAAAGAGAGTCAGCATCTGCGAGCCCAGGCTAGAGAACCAAGTGTTGAGAACAATGGAATATTGATTAAAACAAATGAAATTTTCCATTTGGGGTCTGCTAACAGCTGAGGCTTTTTCCACAGCTGAACTTCTGTGCAACTGCTGTGCTGCCAAAGGTTGTTTCTTAACAGTTCTGCTCAGATCTGATCCTGTTGTTGTTCCCAACTTCTTCCTTCCACCCCAGGAGATGGAAGCCTCCATGAGACTGCTTAGCACTTCTCCTCCTCCTTCCACGTCTCCAAAAGTAAGTGTGGGATGTCCTTTCCTTTATTGTCCAACTTAGTGCATTCCTTAAGGTGGGAACAAAACCTATTCCTCCTTCTGCCTTCCAGCACTCCACTTAGATGTGATGGCTTCCAAATCATGTCCAGGGGGATCTCCCCAATACCTCTTCTCTCTGTGAGGATGGTTTTTAACATCCCTGGCTGTGTTGTCTGTGACCCTCATGCCTTTAGATCAGCCAGTTGTTCAGTGTGCTCAGAAAATGCTACTCCATCAGGGTCAGGGAAGTGGCAGGTTCTCACTCCACGCTTCTTTGTGCTGTAATGTGAGGTGCCATGCCTAGTTCTGAGGAGTTCTAACTTGTAATTATGGCTTCAATTTATCTCTTTTAGATCAGGATGAAATGAGGGAGTTTGCAGCAGGACGAGGTTCCTGGAGAGGTTCTTGTAATGGCTCTGCAACCCAGGGAGTAGTAGAATAACTTGAGTGATTGTTCCTCCTGCACCAAAGCTGGGGACTGCTGAGGTTTTGCCTTTTTTTATGTTCATAAAGATGTATTTACTGCAAGAGGTTTGTGGCTTGGTTGTTTCAACGTCTACACGTTTATCTTATTTTCAGTTCATAGAGAGGGGTTATAAAAAAGAGAGAGCATGACTTTTTACACAGGCAGATAGTGACGGGATAAGGGGAAATGGTTTTAAAGTAAAAGAGGGGAGATTTAGATTAGATATGGGGAAGGAATTGTTCCCTGTGAGGGTGGCAAGGCCTTGACACAGGGTGCCCAGAGAAGCTGTGGCTGCTCCATCCCTGGAAGTGTCCCAGGCCAGGTTGGATGGGGCTTGGAGCCACCTGGTCTGGTGGAAGGTGTCCCTGCCTGTAGCAGGGGTTGAAGTGAGATAAGGTCCCTTGCCACCCAAACCATTCTGGAATTCCATGATGATTTTCCAGCCCCAGCTGTGCTGTGGGTGTTGATGTGGCTCTGGCTGTGCAGCAGCTGGGCTCTTTGTTTGCCACTCCCAGATCAGGTGATGCCTTTGTTCCTCTCCTATGACCTACAAAACAAACACTTTGAGGAGCTTCTATGTCACTGGGAGCAGCTTGCCTGAATCAAAACAGGCTCTAATAGCTCTGAAGTCATAGAAACCTGCAGTTTAATACTCAAACCAGCTTTACTTGAATCCCCTCTCTGCAGCTCTGAGCTGAGTGGCTGGAACTACAGCCCTGCAAATTATTACTAGTTAGGTAACATGTTAGCAAGGCACTATTTGGGTATTTTGATCTTGAAGCACTTAATTTGAGGGTTGGCTGGCGCTAATCCTTTGCTGCAGTGCCTGTGGTGTGTGCTGAGACAGGATTTGGTTGTGCCTTGTGCATCAGAGTCTCTCTGTGAAGGACCAGATTTTCACTGCTCCCAATACACAGAGCTCAGAAAAAAAAAGCTTCCTCACAGTTTTGGTTTTAATTGGCCTTTGGAACATCAGATTCTAAATCTGGGCTTGGTTTGGTTCTGCACAGGTCAGCAAACACCAAGCGTGACAGCAAGGCTGAAATCTGAGCTGTCCTCTGGACATCACCAGAGCCCTCACTCCCTTGGCAGCTGGCAAATGTCTCTCCTGGCCTTCCTGGTGCTCCTGCCACCTCTCCCTGGCTTGTCTGACTCCCTGCTCTCCCCACCTTCCTTCCTGCAATGACAAAGCAGGGGTGAAGTGTGGAGCTGGGCAGTCACAGCAAAGGAACTGGTGGCATTTGAGACAGAAACGTTGTCTCAGCTCCTGCTGTGAGAGCATGGGGTCCTGAGGAGGTGCTGCAGCAGCTCAGGCTCAGTGTACTGCTGTGATCACCTTCCAGGGATCAGAGTTTTGTAGAGCCTCACAAAACCTCTATGTTTTTTACTTCTTTTCTCCATTACATCAAACTAACGCCTCCCATTCCCGAGGTCCTTCCCAGCTCTTCTCTTCCACACTGCTCACCTGCTTTGAGTAGGGGCTAGAGGATAGGTTTGAAAAATCAGCGTGTTAATAAACCTTTCCCTAAAATGCCAGAATCCCAGAATGGCTTGGGTGGTAAAGAACCTCTAAGATCCTCTTTTTCCAGGGGCAGGGGCACCTTCCACTGTCCCAGGCTGCTCCAAGCCCTGTCCAGCCTGGCCTTGGACACTTCCAGGAATCCAGGGGCAGCCACAGCTTCTCTGGCCACCCTGTGCCAGGGCCTCACCACACTCACAGGGCACAATTCCTTCCCAATATCCCATCTAACCCTGCCCTCTGGCAGTGGGAAGCCATTCCCCTTGTCCTGGCACTCCAGCCCTTGGCTAAAGTCCCTCTCCAAATACTGTGATATTTTTTCCCCCTCACCTCTAGGAATATTCCAAAAGGATAAGAAACTTACATGGAAACCAGTTTTACTCAGAATAATTCATATTTGTGTGTACTTAGGCTTACCTTCAGTGTGAATTAGAAATAACACAGCCTTGGCCAGATTTACAACAACAGGCTTTATTTATATGTCCCAAAACTGCTGATGGCAGCAACAGCCAGAGCACCTTTCTTGGTTGTGCTGTTTCTTCTTGATCTGCTGGCTCTCCCTGCTTTCCAGGCAGGAAAGCAGGGGCAGGTGCAAGGCCACTGCCAGGGTGGGTTGTAGCTGTTAACAGGGATGTGTTTGCCCTCCATGCCAGTTTTGTGCACAAACAAAACTGCCAGCAAACTTGCTGAGCCACAGTGCTGCAGCATTCTCTGCCCCCAAGGCTGGAATTCTCTGACCTTGGGAGAGGCCATGCCCCCCACCACGACCTCTAAATCTGCTTTAGGCCAGCCCCTGGCACACAGGCCCTGGATAATCCTGGGCTGCTGGCAGTGGCACTGCCGTTCCTATAAAAAGAGGAGTGGAGCGTGACCCTCGGTGCACGAGTCCCCTTCCTTCCCTCCTGCCCCTTCCCCATGGAACACGTGTGCTTCCTGGCTGGGCACCAGGCCCTTGGAGTCTGAGACAGAGGGGCAGAAACCTGGGATGGGCACTGCCCTGAGCCTGTTCCTGGGCTGAGGAATGGTGTAAACACGACAGTTCAGATGTGTGCTCTGGAAACTACGCAGGAGGATAAAAGTGGCACTCAGAGACTGCCTGGGAGATGGGGCAAAGGAGGGTTTGATGTCCAAAAAAGAACAAGGGAGCTGGGAAGGGGCTGCAGCCCCAGGAGGGGCTGAGGGAGCTGGGGTTGTTTATCCTGGAGCAAAGGAGGCTCAGGGGGGACCCTGTGGCTCTGCTCAACTCCCTGACAGGAGGGGACAGCCGGGGGGGTCAGGCTCTGCTCCCAGGGAATGAAGGGCAAGACAAAACAGCCTCAAGCTGTGCCAGGGGAAGTTTTGGTTGGATATTAGGGAAAATTTCTTCCCCCAGAAGGTTGGCCAGCCCTGGCACAGCTGCCCAGGGCAGTGGTGAGTCCCCATCCCTGGAGGGATTTAAAGCTGTGTGGATCTGGCACTTGGGGACGTGGGATAATGTCAGTGCTGAGGGAGCAGCTGGGCTCCATGATCTTACATGGCTTCCCCAGCCTCAATAATTCCATGATTCTGTCCTTCTGGTGCTCTGTCTGAGCTGGGCCTGTTCATGGTGCTTTTAAACCACTTTGAGTCACACCTGTGCATGTAAAATAGCAGCAAGAACTGGTGTTAAACCTTGGCCACGGATGGAAGTTCATTGTTAGGAAGGTCATTAGGATAGCTACACACATCCTAACACCACTTCATCCTGCATATTGGGCAGTGGTAGGAGAATGGGAGGAGGTGTATTTTAGCTGCTCATCTCTGAGACAGCATGCCAGTGGTGTGTCTTCCAAGCACACCTGGTTTCCTGGCTTTGGGAGCAAACACAGCTCTGCTTCACCTTGGTGACATCAAATAGCATCAGGCACCTGCTCTTCTTGTGTTGTGGCTTTTTAGGGGTATTAGACTTTAGGAAGGAATTACTGACTGTGAGGGTGGGCAGGCCCTGGCACAGGGTGCCCAGAGCAGCTGTGGCTGCCCCTGGATCCCTGGCAGTGCCCAAGGCCAGGCCGGATGGGGCTTGGAGCACCCTGGGATAGTGGAAGTGTCCCTGTCCCTGTCAGGGGTTGGCACTGGATGGGCTCTGAGGTCCTTTCCCACCCAAACCATCCTGGGGTTGTGTTCCTTACACTGAAAATGAGAGGTGCTGGCTGTCCCTCTCTGGCTGTGCAGGACACATGGCACGTGGGAAAGGGAGCTGTGGGAAGCAGGAACTGCAGCTTCCTGTACCTTTGAGATAGGGTTAATTGGCAGACTGGGGGAATTTCCTAGAGAGATGCTGTCAGATGCTGTGCAGAACTCAGGGATCAGCCTGGTCAGTGTCCCTCTCCAACCACTGCTGACCTTTTGGCTGTTCCTTGGGCAGATGGGCAGAAAGCAGCGTGGGAAGAATGAGCTGCTGTCCTGGGCTCTGGACAGCCCTGGCCAAGGGAGGTGCTTTGCCCAGCAAGCAGCTCTCTCTGCTAGGCTTTAAGCTTCTCCTGTGGCCAGGTATGCATTTCACCTCTCTTGGCTCCTTACATTTTGGTTTAGGAAATCCATTCTGGAGAATTGTTAAGAAGAGGGAAGAGCAAAGCAAAGCTTCTCCTAATTACCCATGTCTGATATTTCAGTGTGATAAAAATGGGAAATGTTTCAAAGTATTTTATCTGCAGGCTGTCCCTGAGCCTGTAATGCACAGGTTACCAACACAGGGACTCACTCCTAAAAAAGCCACTTCCTTCTCCAAACAGGGCATGTCAAAGTGCACCAAAGCAGGGTCCTGGTGCTGCTTCTCTTGGAGGGAGCTGGGCACCTCAGGAGACCTTTCCCAAGGCTCCCAGAAGCAGCCCAGTGATGCAGCTGAAAGGCCAGACTGGCAGATCAGTTTTCCAAGAGACCTTTCTGGCCCCACAGCTTCCTCCCCTACAGGCATCTGGAGCAGGATCACTTTTCTCAGTGCTTCACAGGCACAGCCCAGCTCTGAACTGCTTGGGTAGAAATGTGTTGCTCTGCATGCTGAAATTACTCATTTTCTAGTGCTGCTGGAGCATCAGGGACAAAGCCAGGCTGCTGGCAAAGCACAGAGGAGAGGACACTGTTCAAACCAGGGCTTTTCCTCTCATGGGCTGCTGCTTTGGGGTGCCTGCAGGCAGCTGAGCCTGGCCCATCCCATTTATCATGGGATCACAGTGATGTTTGGGCTGGGAGGGACCTTAAAGCTCATCCAGCCTCACCCCCTGCCATGGCTTCCACTGTTCCAGATTGCTCTGAACAGCATCCAGCCTGGCCTTGGGCACTGCCAGGGATCCTGGGGCAGCCACAGCTGCTCTGGGCACCCTGTGCCAGGGCCTCATCCCCTCATAGGGAAGAATTTCTTCCCAATGTCTAGTCTAAAGCTCTCCTCTTTTAGTTTAAACCCATTCCCTGCCTTGTCCTGGCAGCAGGCTTAAGATTTGTTGTGACAGAGCATTGCCTCTCCTCTGTGCCTTGCAGGGCAGCACTCACCTGCCTGCCCGTGCTCCCTGGGAGCAGAGTGGGGGTCAGGCTCTCCCCGGGGCCAGGGAAGCACGAGTCACCAACCCACAGCACACTCCCGGGGTGTGGGCTAAAGCCAGCAGCCCAAAGGGACAGGGACTGGCCAATGAACTTGCCACAGAGAGGCTGGGGAGCTCTTCCGAGGCAGCTGGAATTCTTCTGGCACTTGCTGCTTTTGATCTGGATTTTTACAACGCTCCCTGGAAGCTTCCTGGTGAGCAGCCTGGAAAAGCAGCAGGAATGGCTGGTTATGGATGCCACAAGGGAAATGGGCACTGTCCCCTCACCAAAGCAGGAGCAGAGCCTTACCTGAGGGCTCCTTCCCGAGCTGGGAGTGCAGGAGCTGCTCCCTGGTGTCACCCCCTGCACCCCAGAGCCCTCCTGGGCCAGGCTCCACGTGGCCTCCACACACCACTCTCCGCAGCTATTTATTTAATTTTTTTTTCCCAGTATTTTATTTCTGACAGGCATTTACAACGTTCCATTCATAGAACTAAAAACATAAAAATAGACCTTCTTTCAGCTTATAAAAGAAATATATAAGAACCTTTGACATAGACATGTCATGACATTATGTACAAGAGCCACGGTACCTTCCCAGTACCAGCCTTCCAGTATTTGAGTGCTGACTGCATCCCCTGGGAGCAGCCCAGGACAGCCAAACCCTCCAGCACGTGGGACACGACCGCCAGGTGATGGATGACGGTACAAAAACAACCATGTGATCATACAAAGGGGGGTAGAAACTCCTCTAAAGCTCTTCAGAAAAGAAAACAGGAGATAGCAAAAAGTTACTAGAGAAAGCTTTCAGAAGTGCGGTATAGTGCACCAGAAACCAGGGAATGGAGGGGGCGAGGGGAGGATGCCAGCTGGGACACACAGACAGTGACAGATGGATGTTTGGGGAGGGGGGATAATTTTTGTTATGTTCTAAAATATAGTCAGAGTGGATTTTATAAAATATAATCGTAAGGCTATTATAAAATTTCAGGTTCTCAAAGTACCTACTGATGTGTCAAACATCAGTAGATGCCAACGAAACAAAACAAAATTTCATATAATCTTCCTTTTTTTTTTTTCCTATAGGTGAGACTGCAATGGGGAAAGCTATATAAATCCTAAAAAAAAGGTGCTATTTTGTGTTTTGTATTTGGAAGTCTACTTAAAAACCACGATATTTTAGTCACATTTTACCCTGTTTTAGATGTTTAAATAAAAGATTTAAAACGTTAAAGAAGTTTACTTGTGTAGAACTTTTTTCATCCTCTATTGCAGTGGAAAAGCTTTTATAAAGGAATTAAAACACACTAGTTTCACCCACGGTAGGAGAGTGGGTGAGGTCAGTTTTTTGGCCATGAATTCCCTGTCCCCTAAGCCCAGACTCTGCCAGAGAGAGCGGAGCAAAGGGACCTGTGGCTCCAGCAAGGGCACACCACGAATCCCTTTGCTCCACTGCCATTCAGTCATCACGTCATTTTATTTATTCTTCTTTTTATTAGCTAACTAAACTCCAGTCTCAAACATATACAATAAACCTCTTCCTGAAGAAAGTTATACCTAAATAAGAGTTTCCAGTTCATATTTGAATATAAAACCACCGTTCCTAACCCTCTGCAAAAAGCTAGCCTCGTATCCTAGACGTGGAGCTACCCCTAAATCTCTTAACCCTTTGTGCCCCTGCATCTCAGGTAAAATACAAAAAAATATTTCTTCAAGTGTTCAATTTGGATCTCTTTTAAGAGAGTTTGGATCTTTACAAGAGTATGTAAAACTAGAGCTTCCAACATCGACGTTAAATTAGACCAGCCACAGACCGAGAGAGGACCGAACACGACATAAACCCCAAGCCTTTCCTCACACATTCCTAAAATACGTGAATATTTCTCTTACACTTAGAGAGGGAAAGGGAGGCAGAATACTGCGACTGTACAGGTTAAAAAGGCAGTTTCCTTGTGAAGGAGATGAGCCTACGACCGACGCTTTCGGGGCCACCAACCCCTCTGTCCCGATGCTCTCGCTGGAGCCCATCCGCCGCGCAGAGGGCAGGACACCCGCGGTAATTTGTTTTCCAGTGATTACGTTCTCCCCGCGCTCAATTCCAGCCCCTGATCGTTTGAGAATAAATAAAAGAGTGTGAAAGCCCTTGGGTAACGTAAGACAGGACCTCGAGCTCGTTTCGTGCCCGGTTTCGGAGCGTTCGAGTCGCCTCAGGAGCGGCCGCGTGGCTCGGGCCCGAGAGAGCTGCCGCGACGGCGTGTGTGCAAGTGCGCAATCCCGGGGGCACGGAGGGGCCGGGGCCGGGGCCGCCCCTCCGCAGGGGCCGCCTCAGAGCTCGGTGTTGAGCTTCGTGCCGGGCACAAAGTCGTCGCGCCGCACCCAGATCACCTCCTCGCCGTGGGCCTCGGCGGCGCCGTTGACGGCGGGCAGGGCCGCCTGCTTCCTCAGCTGGGCCATCCTGGCGGCGTGCGCGTCCCCGGGCGGGCAGGGCCGCTCGGGCCGCCGGCCGCCCGCCAGCGAGGTGGCCTGCAGCCGCTCCCGCAGTTCCCGCTGCGCCCCGCGCGCTGCCTCGCAGAAGTCGTCGTCGTCGTCGCTCAGGATGTCGGTGTCCTTGACGTCCTCCTGCTCCTCGTACCGCGCCAGGTCGAACTGCTCCTCGACCCAGCGGTCAGTGTCCCCTCCCTGCGCGGGCTGCGCCGGCTCTTTCTCGGGGCTGCTGCCGTGGACGGCCTCCGAGTCAATGGTAAACCTGTTTCGGGCCAGCCGCCGCCTCCTCCTCCCCAGAGGCTTGCTGGGGGCTGACACTGCACACACAAAGATAAAAGCCCACAGGTGTTTTACACGCACACGGCACGAGCTAAGCGCTGTCCCGCGGGCGGCCCGGGCGCTGCCATCCTCCCTGCGGCTGCTCAGATCCACCGGGCATAGGGAATCCCCTCAGCTGCTGCTCCTCCTGCACCGACGGCAGCTGCTCGGCTCAGCTTCTCACTCGCAGCCCTGCTGCCAGCACGCCGCTGAATCCAACAGCTTCACACCTTGCAGAGGGAACTCTGCCTGTGCTCAGAGCAGCACCATAGCTCTCCCAGTGGCTACACCTCAGTGCTGGAGATGCTGCCTTATTTACAGGGAATTAGGGGCCCTGGCCAGGCTCTGCTACTCCCTTCCTCCCTACTGGGTGAGGAAAAAGCCAGTCCCACAACCCAGAAGAGCTGTCAGGAGCTCCTTCCTCAGCATCTACTCAGCAGCTGGCCTAATTAGCAAATTCTCATCCTCTGTGTCAGAACATCTTCCCAAGCAGGGGCAAATCCTGCAGCTGGCAGCCCTGCAGGCACCACGTGCTTCAGGGGCACACACAGAGCTCTGAGGCTGGAGTTTGCTCCCTGCACTGAACAGCACCTCAGCACCTGCAGGATGAATTTATCCAGCTCTGCCTTGGGGTTGAGGTCACGTTTTCATGTCCCTGAGCCTCACAGGGTGCATTAAGTACAACAGCTCAGCAGTTCCAAATTGTATCTGCAGGGAGAGGTCTGGACTCCAAAGTGGGATTTCAGTTCCTGCAGAACTCATCACACCAATGCCCCATGGAGCCAAACTGAAAGGAGGTCTGGCATCTCCAGCAGCCAGGGCCAGCAGCACCCCGAGTGAGAAGCTGGGCTCAGCTGATGTTGTTCTGGCCTGCCCTGGTCAGAGGAGGAACAGAAAGCCCGGCTGTTTGTCTACAGCACTGGATCTAATGAGCAGAACAAGAAATGAACAACAGACCAGAACAAAACACGCAGCAGTGCCGTGTACTTTGCAGGTGGAAGCAAATGTTTCTTCCCTCCAGCATCTAGAGTTCTGAAAATGAAAACCTGCTTTTCCCTGCGATTTTCTCACTGCTTTTGCCTGAAGTCAACTGCAAAGGAAAATCCACGCTTTAGGACAGGCCATGACAAAAATAAGAGTACCAAGTGCACGCTTCTCCAAATGTGGGAAGGATGAGCACTTGCCCTTCAGCAATTGAGCTGAAAAGGCTCAGGTGCAGGACACCCACGGCTGCCCCTTCAAACCAAGCTCAGGGGAGCTGCTCTTCCTTGTGCATTTTAGTTCAAAAGTGCTCGGGTTACCTCAAAATTCTGTACGTGCTTTTAAGAATCACACAGCCTCTGCTCTGCTCAGCTGAAGCCCAGTTCAGATTAAAGTGCACGGCCAATCCGTACTGCCAGGAATCCCATTTCCCTTCCATGCCAGCAGCACTGCTCTGAAGCTGAGCCTCGAGTGCAAAGCAAGGTAAATAGAGGCAATTTAAGGCTCTCAAGGAAGTGAAGCATGGAAAACCAGCAGTTTTTACACAAACAGGAGAGAATGCTAATCCTAATGTACAAGTGACAAACACCACCACGTGTCCTACAACGGTGCTGGGGTTACTGGGATCTTGAAAGTCTGTAGCCCTACAGTACCTGCCCTGTTCATGGCTGGCCTTGCAGCTTTTAGAGCACACAATCTTTTTCCACCAAAAGGAACATATTGCTGGGATGAGGGCAAACTTTCGGTTTTAAGGAGCTGTCTTCTGTGTTTGTCCCACAGGATGGAGTGCACTGCCTTCAGGAAGTCCTTCCTGTGTTCTGGAGAGCTGAAAAAGAGGTGGGAACACAAAGGCAGAGTTACCCCTTGGGAACTGTAAAAGAGGTAAATAATGGCCACTTCTGTGATTTAAGACAGTGCAAATCGACTGGCAGGCGCTCCCCAGGAGAAGGCTCCACTGAACTCAGTATCTTCAAAGCACAGCTAAATCCATGGTCACTGCAGCAGGCATCCAAGGAAACCAACACCCAGGTCATCAATAAAACATCCAGCCTTTCAGCCCTCTCCAGGTTTCCTTTCCCTGCAGTGCCACCCACACCTGGCTGTGTCCGATACACACCCAGTGTGACCCGTGGGGCTCAGTCAATCTGTCCCTGCAAACACACCCCACAGCTGCACAGCTCCTGCAGCTCTTCCTGCAAGTAGGAACTGGCCTGGCATCAGCTCTGTTGGATCCTGATGAACTTGTGGTCCAAGTTCTCTACCTGAACCCTACACAGCAGGGTAACCACCACCACCACAATGGATGTTTATTAAAGGAAAGGCAGTGTCCCAAGTGCAGAGGTTGGGACCTGGTGCCATGAAAGGAACCGGCTGAACACAACCCCGCCATAAAGATCCAGTGCTGCAGTTTAACTGGGAAATTGCAATAAGGCTTTTCCCATAAAGGTGCAAAGCTGCTTGAGCTACATGCCTTTATTTTCAGAGTTTGTACAAAACTCTGCCTTCCAGAAGTAAGGCTTTAACAGCCTCTCCCCACTCTCCCTGACTGGCTGTTCCCAGACTGCCTCGAAGGAAACGCATGGGCGAGCAGGGATGCAGCTGCCACAGAAAACAGGGAAACCCACTTACCTACAGCAGAGGTGAAATGTCCTTTCTGGCCTGCCCTCAGACTCAGCAGACTTCACATGGACAATCTCACACACAGAGTTGGTCTCTGCATCTAAAGGGAGAACCAAGCAGAACTCAGATTACCCTCACTGTAACTCCCAAGCCTTTGCTCCATGCTGAGTGAGGGCCACAGCTCCCCAGGCTGCAGCTGCAGCTGTGGGCACCTTACCTGCACTGGCCAGGGCCCACACCTGCAGAGCCTCCAGAGGGATCATGTGGTGGAACCGGAACGGGTCCCAGTCCTCGTAAATGGAGGCCCTGTGTGATCCTCCCTGGAAGGATTTCAAACACTGTCAGGAAACCAGACACCCCGGGGCAGGCAGGCAGACAGCCCTGAGCTCTGTGCTGAGGGCTCCCAGCTGCACACCTGCTGCAAGGCTGGTTCTGTCAGCCCAGCACCTCCCCGAGGGGCCCCTCTGTGGAGGCCTTGCTGAAATCTGGGCTGAAGCAGCCCCCTCAGCAAGGCCCTCCAAAGTCACCCAGCCCAGCCCTGGGTGCACACACACTCAGGAACACATCAGAGTTTTGCTTTTCACTCTGAAGTCACCCCCTGCCAGCTGCCTTTCCCCATGCAGCACCTCAAACCCCTCTCTGTTCATGCCATGGGTAGGGATCATTAGTTTCCCTACATCACTAAAGACTGTGCCCCTGTTGCAGCACTGTAAAGCTCAGCTTTAACTCAGAATCCCAAACTGCAGTGGGATCCCTGAGCCACTCCTGATGTAGCTGAGAGCAGCCAGCACTTGGTGGCACACAGCACCCAGGGCACTGTGAGAGGTGGCAGACATTAATTAGCTCTCAGACACTCACACACACTGACCAAAGGATCTAAGCCAAGAGACACAGTGACATCTTCATCCAGGACAACCCACCCCACTGCAGGGAATGGATGTGGCAAGCATGGCAACAAAGGATAAGGGATGCCTGCTGTGCCCACCCAGCAGCTCCTCAGACACCAGGGACCACACATGCCAGAGCACATCCCAGCTCCATGGCTTTGTGGAAAGCAAAACTCCATCACAGCCCCAGAAACACCCACAGCATCACCCAAACAGTCCGTGCACACTTACGAGTTTCTTCTTCTGTTTGGAACTCTCCTTGTACACCAGCACTACGGCAGTTTTGAACACTGCAGGAGAAAGGCAGAGACAAGAGTTATGGAGTCACAGCATTTCAGAATCCTGGGACAGTTGGGGTTGGAAGGGACCTCTGGAGATCACCCAGCCCAACCCCCTACCAAGGTAAGGTCAACTGGAGCAGGTGACAGAGGAATTTGGGATTTTTGGGATGTCCCCAGAGATGGAGACCCCAGGCCCTCCCTGGGCAGCTGTTCCAGGGCTCTGCCCCCTCCATGGACAGCAGTTCTTCCTCAGGGTGATCTGGAACTTGTTGTGTTTCAGTTCATGGCCCCTGCTCCTCATCCTGCCACTGGCAGAGTCTGGCACCATCCTCTGACAGCCCTTGGGATATTTGTGTGGGTTTTGATGGGGTATCTGTGTGGGTTGGTGTGGTATTTGTGTGGGTTGAGAGGCCGGGACACGGGGATGGGGATGGTCAGAATTCCCCAATTCCCAGAGCTGGGGTGTGCAGAGCCCGGGAGCTGGGACACGGGGATGGGGATGGTCAGACTTCCCAAATTCCCAGAGCTGGGGTGTGCAGAGCCCCGGAATGGGCACACAGGGGTGGGGTGGGTCCAAGCCCGGATGCTCTGGAGGGAGGGAGGGAGGAAGGGAGGCTGTGCTCCCGCTGCCCGGGCAGGCTGTGCAGGGAGCGCTGTTGTCTCCTCAGAGCCCAGTGCTGCTCCTGCAGGAACAGAGCTCTGCTGCCCCAGTCCAGCCAGTTCTGCTGGTCCAGCCAAACTGGTCAGGGGAGCCCCACATCCCCTCTGGGCCCCAAAGGCAGCCACTGCTGGCACAGCCAGCTCCTGAGCGTCCCTTGGACCTCTAGAAACCTTTCCCAAACCCCTTTTGTTGCCCAGTTTGGCTCTCCAAATGTTGTGATGTTTGGCACCACTGAGAGCTCGAGGCCCTTTACTGACAGATTGCTGTTTCACAACAAATCTCTGCATTTCTCTGTCCCCTCAGTGAGAAGATAAACCAGGTTTCCATAGAGGAAGCTTAGTGCCAAGCCAGAGATGACACCCAGCTCCCACCCAAGCTTAGGTAATAACCTGGTGTGGCTGGAGATTTATTTATTTCGTGCCACCATCCTCCTTCTTTGAGGCCAGGAAAGAGCTGACAGAGAAAACAGAGCTCTTAAATTGCAGTCCTGTGGTCTCTCCAGAGATTTCTACTCCTTGCTCATGTCCACCTTAATGCTTGTGCAGACACATACCAAGGTCAGTCAGGGAACTGACTTGTCTGAAAAAGTGATGATATATTTGGTAAAGATCATCTTCACCATAATGAACTCCCTGAATTAGCTCACGCAGTCACACAAAGCACCATTACTGCTGCAAGGGAGAGCACACCCAATGTACATCAGCTTGAGATATGGGGAAAACAAGCTCACGGCCCTCTTCGTTCTTGCTGCACAGTGGCTAGAAGCACTAAAAAGAAGTAGACAGTTACTTTGACTCTGGAGATGCTGATATGAAGCCACTTACCAGTAGCCCTACGCTGCCACACAGAGACTTCCAAGATCCAACAACAAACTTGAGATTTCTGGAAAGGGCGCCTCTCCCAACTGCCAGGGTTTGGATTCTAGAGGATGATGGCCGTAGGTGGCATATTGCTAAGCTGCTTTCATAGTTCATAGCTGCACCATGTCTTAAGAGTTCAAGAGAACAAAAGACACTTGGAATTTTTTGCAGAATTCTAGCATCTAGAATTGTTTTAGGTTCTGTCCTGCCATAACACTGCTTTGCTAGAATTAATTCTTTAATACAAAACTGAAAACATAATGGAAATTATGTTGTTTTCTCTTGTAAGCTTGTCTGGCATAAAACGTTAGCCCAGAAAAAGAAGATAAAATAATCTTCCCTCCAACCATCACCATCAAGAATGAGGGACACAGTCTTTCAAAGTTTACCAGGTGATTATAATTTTTATCTTTTCTAAACTATAAAAGTTCTGAAGATAATTATTCACTTACTTTGAAACTCTGAGACTTCCCTGATAGATTTTTTTGCTAGTTTTCTTTCAGTAGATACAAGGATTCTCTGTTTTACTATTCACAATTCACAATTAATGGTCCGGTGCTACAGTAATAATGCCAATAGTAAATGATTGTGCAAATTTTGCACACACTATCACCCAAAACCTGGTTTCTCACATCGACCTTGAGGTTATTCATCATCCAATTTAATAATTAAATTGCTGAGTATGTATAGCCACAGTTACAGAACTGCGTCTCTGACCTTAATCACGCATTTTTTCATTTCGTAGTGCACATAAATGCACGCACAAATAACGCTTGACGACTCTAAGACTGCAGTGAATTGATTTACAAGAAGTAAAAACAGTTAATGTTGTTACTTTTAGCATATTATTTTCAGTTTTCAAGATGTTTTTTGAGGCATGTTCCAGTTGCAAAAAAATAACAAGGCTCTTCTTTAACTGTCAAAAATATAAAATTTTCCAGCTCCAAGGCAGTAATCCTGAAGAAATTAGATGAATTAATGTGTATTTTGAAAAGGAAGCACAAACAGAATGTGCCTGGAACATACTTACAAAATTCTGATCTTCTGAAGTAAGAAGTGTATAGAGAATAAAATCAGGTAACTATTTTTGAATGGCCTTTCTATAAAGTGTTCTCAGGCATGTCTTCAGGACTGGTGCTGTTTGTAGGATAGTACTGGAGATACAGGCAGAACTGGCGAAACTGGAATTGTAGTCAACACCTGAGTCTGGAACAAAAACATCTTAATCCTATTGAACACCCAAAGAAAGATAAGGAGGATGCTGACATACTGGATCCAGGCAAATTTAATGATTTCCCAAAATCCTGGCTGATATTTAAAGAAAGTCAAGGAGTGTTAATAGAGAAGCTTCTGATGCTACGACTGCGATATCTAAACAAAGAAAGTCATAGGTAGAAAGGCACAAACCCTGCTAAGACGTCAGTTTGTGTCACACATGCTAAGCCTCTGAACCACAAAAACACCTAAAAGCCTTCTACCATGGTAGGTAATAAAAGCTGGAGAGAATGTCTGTCTTAGAAGACATTTAAACCAATGCTGGGTAAAGTACCTACTTTGTGCATGAGTCATCAGGAAGTACTTATTGTTAATATTCAGGCAGATAAACAAATCTTGTAAGAAGTGTGCTCCATACAGATTTTTCTAAACGCAGACTTGTTCTTGTCTAAGAAAAAGAGCGAAGAACATAACAAACGAAGAATTATTTTGTTAAAAAAAAGAAAAAAATTCCGGTTTGTCTGCACATTAACAGATGTAACAACCTCCCACTGCGGAAGTTATTATTCAGTGAGATGATCTTGTATACAGATTTCTAATGATTTGCTTTAGGTCACAGACTACAGTATCATGCTTTGCAAGTGGCATCTGTGACAGATAGGGACAGCAGGTACTGCAGAACCAAGGCAAGATGAATATTCCCTGAGAATAGCTAACAAACTGCTTTAAAGGCCTTTTTAGCAAAGATGAAAAGCAACACAGGTTCCCACTAAAGAAAGGCAAAAAGTGGTTATGAAAGCACAACCATCTGAAGGAACAGACAAATAGGTATTTCATTAGCTCCAGAACTGTAGCATTTGGTTACCTAACAAAACAAACAAACAAACAAACAAAAACAAAAACAAAAAAAAAAAAAAAAAACCAAAAAAAGACAAAACAAAAAACAAACAAACAAAAACAGACAAACAAAAACCAAAACAAAAAAAGTTTAGCATCACATCTAGGAGAAAACAGTTTTCATTTGGCCTGTATGTGGTGGAGGCTCAAATAATATAACCCTGTTATGTCACAGTTTGTGCAGTTTTCGAAGGATATAAGATAACTTCCACTGGGAAATGAATGGTGGCATTAATGATAAATGGCATATCTGTTGCTCTTCCAGTCATCCAGACAGGGCTGGGATCTGAAAAGACTGTTGTCACTAAAATGGAGAAAGGAAACATCCAGGTTAAGGGGCTTTTAGGTATTAATACAGACGTCATGTATCTCACAAAACAGCTGCCAATATACTGCCAAACTGCCCTTTAGCTACACATTCAGGCTTACCATTTCTATCCCAATATGCTGCAATGATGTTTGCTAGATCGTAGTCACTTGCAAAAGGACTTGTGCCATTGACCACAGATACCTGTTACAACAAGGAGATGCTTCAATTATTTGTCCAGTCTTCAGGACAGTAATTCTACTGAGTTTCTTACACAAAGTAACTATGCCCTTCAAGGAATGAACATAAACATCAGACTGAACATCTTGGAAGAATAACCTCTTGCTCTTGTAGTCTAACAAGAAAATACCAGTTCCAAAGGCTTACAGTTCACTCTGTGGAGTAGTACAAATAATCTGGGTGTCACCTATGTTACTAGGAGGATTAAGAGGTCAGGGGGGTGAATTGATGGGGAAGGGAAAAATGTTTCCTCACATTGTATCTGGTATCCAGTCCACAATGGTTAAGTAATTGCCTCTGGTTTAATTTCAAGTCTCCATTCACATAGAGCTGAGACCCTGGCACAGGAGAAAAAAACTGAAGAAAAGCCATGCTCTGCATCACAAATGTTGACATTCTCTGAAATAGTGAACACAGAAAAGGAAAATTTAGGGGGAGGAGGAGGGACACAACACTTTTTTACCTCTTGGTATCTACAAATTTTTCTACACAGATTTGACTTTTTCCATGACTCCCAAGTTTCAGACCATCACCTTAGTCTAAACAAGGGAACACCAAATAAAGAATACCATTTTTTTTTAAAAAGTGAACTACCTTAGTTAATAGTTAACTAACTTTATTAACTCAACAAAGTTTCACAGGAAATTCAGTGAAGTCCAATGTCTGTGGCTAATGACTGAAAGATTTGACTAGCCATAACATGTAAAAAACAGCAAGGTGACTAAACACGTTCATTGGAGACACACTTTTAAAAACTCAACAGTCAAAATCAAGGACTTGTACTCTGCAACAAGAACCAAAAAAAGAAGGTAGGTCCTTAGTTCTTATCAACCACTCAGTCTGAAAGAAAATTTCCACATTTACAGTGGAGTAAAAAGTGTGGTGAAAATCATAACTCTCTGTGATACTAATACCTGACCAAATACTTCAGCCCAAATTTAGGACTGTTGGGCCTTTATTCTGGGCCTCAGGCTTAAAAATGTTTTCTACACCACATAGCTATGCTTGCTGAGCTTGTCCATCTGCAATCAGCAAGAGTCTCCAAAGAAACAGCCTAATCTCCCTAGGAAAACAATTTCTTGTCTGCATGGCTGCACCCATCGCAGCTCTGTATTACTGCTCTTTTCAGATGTATCCCTAGGTTCTCTGTGCACTGGTGTTTTACTCTTTGCTTTAGGTATGAATCGTATTGCCACTTGAGGTATAATGGCAGCGGAATTGTCTTGTCTTCCTGTAACACTTGCTTCCTTGTCCCAGTTACAAGATACAGAAGATCCTGCCAGATGATTACAATGCTTCAAGAGCTATTAAGCAAAATCTAAGGAGTTTTAGGCTGCTGCAACGGCCTGACTCTCCACCTTCTGAAAATGAACTGGTTATGTCAAGACACGGCAGTATGTTGGAATGCACATCCTTTTACCTATTGCAAGACTCTCAGTTATTTCCAGGTGCCTCCCACACTGATACTCACTGTTGTGCACTTCTGTCCTGTACGGTGCGTTACAGCCCAAGAAAATACAGAATTTAAAAATTAAAAAACCCAAAAAATTCGTAACAAAGTGTATCAAAATATGCAAGAGAGCTAGACTAGGAATGACACAGCACAGGAGGAGAAAATAATTTTTTTTCAGTAAAATACACATTTTAGATAGAAATTTCAAATGTGGAAAGTTTCTTTTCATCTTTGGTATGACCACTATTGGAATATTACAATGGGTCTATACATCGCAACAAACAAACCAAAAAATGCTCACGTAAAGCTGGTAGGAAAAGAGGAGAATCAGCTGAACGCCAACTGCATGCTCTGTTGGTTGTAGTGGAAGTTCCAATTTAAAATGCAACTGATCCATTTTGCCATCTTGATTTTTGTCTTCTTCTCTAGTCTAAACAATTTTTTTTAAAGACAGGAATTTCTGTTAGAAAATAAAAACAAAAAAGTAAAACCCCAGGGGACCTCCACAACTGCAGCACGGACATACCAAGGAAGCGAATAAACTGCATAGGTAGGAATGCAATAAAAAGCTACTTTACTATTTATAGACAGAAGCCTAGAGACAAACAAGAAGACTACACTGTTATCTGTTATACAATGTCCCATATGCCCCTCCAGGGAGGGAAAGTTTACATCAAGGTCTTTTCTGCCCTACACCATTCCAGCTGTCTCCCCTGCATGCTACAAAGCATGCCTTAGTGCTGGATCTTCTGTAAGACACAGTGCAAATAGATGACTGATGGTCAGGCTTGTGCCTCCTGCCACTGCAGCATGCCTCTTAAATGGCCTCTGTATACTGATTCCTGGCTGTGAGTCAGGGCTTGCTATTCTTGTGTGCCAGTGTCCAGTGTACTTCAGCTACTTGCAAATATAGCAGGGCAGAGGCAGACAGAAAAATAACTGCCACTGTGAAATCCCAGAAACAAAAGTGACTGCAAGGCAGAGATTATGTGCTTCTGGAGGCACCTATCTGCTTCCAAATCTAGGGGCTGCCCTGCAAACTTCACATCATTACAAGCCATGTGGCCAGGGGAGAGGGGCAGAACTAATTTGATTAAAGTAAACCGATGTGTTCACACAAACCACCAGATCTACCATGCATACGGACATGGTTTAGTGGCAAAAAGTGGTAGGGTTTGGTTAATCATGGTCTTACGGGCTTTTTCCAATCAAAGTAATGCTATGATTCGGTAACACTGAGAGGGAGTGAAACGAGACTCATTAAAAATCCAGCAAATCCCGATGTGAAGCACAAGGTTATACATAAAGCTGCTGCTACCTGAAGGCAGCAGTGCCTGACGGGCCACCCGCACAAAAGCGCCATCAGCACTCGTGCCCTGAGCCGGCTGCCCCGGTCCGCTGGCCCCACTCTGCAGCCTCGCTTTTCACCACTCTTGCCGGGCCGCCCCGAGCAGGCCTACCGACAGGAGCGGGACTCGGAGCCGGTCCTCCTGGAGCCTGTTGAACGCTGGAAATGTGCTCCACGCCAAGAAGCTGCCCGGGCCAGACCCGATGGTGGCGACGAAGATAACCTCGTACCGGAAATGAACACTGGGCTGCTCCAGGTTTCCTGGAGCGGCGGCGGCGACTGCCAGCGGGCTGATTTTTACGACTCAACGCCCGCATTGAAAAGGGCGGCTGTGATTGGACGGAGCGGAGAAAAGCGGGCGGGGAAAACGGGGCCGCCCCGCCCCGCCGCTCCCCCATGCTCGGACCTGACCGCGGGAGTTCTCAACCAGGTCCGCCCCACCGCTGTCCCCTCAAAGCCCGCTCCCTCGATTGTGCTCCCTCCCCGCCCGCTACGCAGTTCCCGGAGAGAACGGCAGCACGGCTTTTGTCACACATCGCAGCAGTAGTGATGGATCAGGGATTTTTTTTTTTAATTAAAAAATAGGGTAATAAAAATAAAGCAGGTCTGATACAAATGCCTTTAAAAGCTATTAAAGCTTTTTAAACCAAACAAGACCATCCTGAGTCCCGAGTTCAGTCTTCTGTTCACACTGGCTCTGGTATCATGAAATCAACCGGGCTCTTCAAGAAACAGTAAATCATCATGACTAAACCCCTGGCTCCTTGTTATTTGCACTTACAGTCCATGGCAGGAAGTTCTGCAGCCTTTTTTGCCCATCCTATACTGAACAGAGGACGGATATTAATGACACACATGTGCACAAACAGTCTTTCTGGTTCTTTAAAAAGTCAAAATAATAAATATGATAATAAAATGATAATAAAAATGATATGAGTAATATTGTATCTCAGTCTGTTCAGACCAATCTGACATGGGTCAGTAACAGTGCCGGATCCTGCGCTCCGAGCCACACGTCCCCGATGTAAATGGAAGTCAGGAACATAAAAACAGCTGTGGAAGAAAGGTGAGAGAAAAATCAGAGCAGATATTCTTCTCTTTGCACACAGTAGTACCAAGCCAAACTGTTTACCTCCAGGACTATGTTTTAAAGTGGTTCCCTAACTCTTTTCCTAGATGGAAAATCTGGAGTGGCTTTGCCCATGCAAAGCCAAGGCTCCTACTCACAAGAAGGAACAAACCAGTTTCCTGTTAAATAGAACAGTTTGAAATCTGCCCTGTCAGATGCTATCATTGACCAGCAATGGGAACCAGCATCCAAGTCTACACAGACCTGTTTTTTGCAAACTATTTTCCCTCTTGGAATTACATTTTTTTTTGTACCTTTTGTTCCATTTTAGTCCTCGAAAGGGAAGTTTCTTACAGGGAGTGTGAGTGTTGTAGTGTCAGAAAACCTGACAGAGTGACCATGCTCTGTGCTGCCCACCCCTGCCCCCATCTCACCAGACATAGCTTCTGCTTTGGGAAGCCATGAGCCTGGGTGGCTATGGAAAAAACTGGTTTACTAGATTAAAAAAGCCACGGAATTTCCTAGTTCCTCCCACCACTGCCTTATAACAAGAGTGATAAGAGCAAGACAAGTCACCTGTCTTGTCCGCATCCTCTTCCGTCGCTGCTGACAGGCACAGGGATTTCACAAGCTTGTGGAAGGTGCTGGCCAGGCCTTGCTCCTCCAGGAGCTGCAGCACGATGGAACTGAGCACTCCGAGCTCCCTGGAGAACCCAGCTGAGGTGCAGAGCCGGGTGTAAAGCCTGAAGAGGTTGTTCCTCAGCGTCTCATCCCTGAGCATCTCTCGCGTGGCCGCCAGGCATGGCAGGACGTGGCTCTGCGGCCACCTCAGCGCCAGGGACACGTCCTGCTCCCTGAGGAGGCTCTGCCCAGCCAGGGACCTCAGCAGCCACTGAGTGACCGCGTGAGCGGACGCACAGGTGACAGCCACAGCCTCGGCCCCAGCTTCACCGGCTCTGAGGCTCTCCCCTCCCTGAATTGCTTCTTTCAGTATGGAAATATGCTCATTTGCTAGTATTTAGGTTATTCAATTTCTGCATTAGTCTGGAACTGTTTACAGTAAATTCTGGGACAATTTGTCTTTCTGTTGTTCTAGTGAGACTTGAAATTGAAAGGAGATTTACCAACTCCCTGTTGGTACAACTGATGGTGGGATTGGGAGTGGGAGGCTGCTCATGGCTCCCCAGAAAGCTTTTATTTCACAAAAGTTCTTTTAATCTGATAGAAATCTTGCAGAATTAATTCTTTGCCTCCCCTCATCCTGTGGCCATTGGCTCAGCAGCACTTCAGCTCCGCAGGGTGATTGAGGCTGAGCTGCTCAGTGCCAGCTGGGAAATACCTGTGGAAAAAGAGGGAGATCACACTCAAGTTGGGCCACTAAAGGTATGTGTTTTACCACCTCGAGCTTGAATTGTTACTAATTTTGGCTGCACACTCTTATTTTTAACTCCTCTTTTCTCCCTTTGTTTCGATTTACCAGGTCTCAGATACAAGGGTTTGTGAGACCAGTATAAAATAACATGAACCCTTTTTTATTCCTTAGGGTTTTGGAGACATATTTTGAAACTCCTGCATGTCTAGCAATGTTGTCTGTAAGCTGGGACTTGAATACAGGCAAATTTTGAGTGGCATGTATTCAGGGCTTGGAGCTTTGGCTTCTTCACATGTGACACGAGCTGAGGTCTCTCCTGCAGTGAGGGCCTGGTGTTCCTTGTCACTTCAGGAATTATCCAAAGTTTCTGCCAGTTTGCTCAGCTTCTGACTGAGAAACATTAGCAGTTTGAGAGATTTGACAGTTCTGAGGATAAACAGCTCTCAGTATTAGCAGGTGCAGGGGTAAGAATGGGGTGAGCTTGGAGGTCCCTTCCAACCCAGACCATTTAATGATTCATCTGTGATTGTGTATGTTTGCACACAATTGTTTGCACAACTGGACTTTATTTCATAAAGCCACATGTAGTTTATTTTACAGCAACAGCTGTAGCTTGCAACCAACATAATGCCTTAGGGTGAGCAAAAGGTGTGGTGTGTTTTCCTGAGTTCCTCTTGCATCCCTTGTTTCTGCATGGGGCACACCTGGCCAGCTGTGCCTTGCCTTGCAGGTGTCCCTGCAGCTGGCATGGGGCACACCTGGCCAGCTGTGCCTTGCCTTGCAGGTGTCCCTGCAGCTCCCGGGGCACACCTGGCCAGCTGTGCCTTGCCTTGCCTTGCAGGTGTCCCTGCAGCTCCCAGGGGCACACCTGGCCAGCTGTGCCCTGCCTTGCCTTGCAGGTGTCCCTGCAGCTCCCAGGGGCACACCTGGCCAGCTGTGCCTTGCCTTGCAGGTGTCCCTGCAGCTCCTAGGAGCACACCTGGCCAGCTGTGTCTTGCCTTGCAGGTGTCCCTGCAGCTGGCAGCCAACAGCAGAGACGTGGCCGGCAGCGCTGCCCGCTCAGCCAGGGCCGGGCCCCCAGCGCCAATCCCCGCCCTGAGGGGTGCCCAGCTGAGGCTGCAGGGCCCCAGCAGCACGGGGGGCAGTGCAGAAAGGCCTCTCTGCCCCCGAGGGAGCCCTGCAGACCCCCAGCAGCCGGGAGTGGGCAGCAGGGACGTGGCAGCCCGGGCTGCAGTGACACACATCACCCCGGCTGAGGAGGAGGGGCTGCTGCTGCACGTGCTCCTGATGGTGCCCGAGGGAAAGGATTTCATGGCTGAAGGCTCTGGGCTCCCTGGTTCATGCAATGTGTATCTGAACTGCAAACTGCTCAGCACTGAGGAGGCAACGAGATCTGCTGTCGTCTGGGGCACAACGCAGTCTGCCTTCCATTTCTCTCAGGCAAGTCACACCTTCTCCATTTTACACTGGTGGAAGTGTGGGGTTCCCCACTGACAAACACATTTGGTAGCTAAGTTACTTTTATATGCATAGAAACATCTCTGCTTGGCTCCCTTGAATGCCCACTTGATTTTTAACTAATATCTCTAAAGAGCACAATTCTGTAGACTGGAATAAAGTAGATTTACCAAAATGCTCTGTACTTAGCCAATGCTTCACAGTGTATTCTGTGTACTAATTCTGCTTTAAACCTTCCAGGTGGTGCCTTTTTCATTGACTTCCAAGCACTTGGAGAGGCTGAAGAACAATGTAATGATCATTGAGGCGTGGAACAAGCTGGGAAGCCCTGGCTGTGACAAATTGCTGGGATTGGTGAAACTCCCTCTGCATCAGTTTTACATCTCCTTCAAGTAAACTTGGCTTTTTCCCCATTTTTTATTGGGTTGGGAATTACCCTAACTGAAGCTTAGAAAAAGAAGTGGGTGATGGTGTGTGGGGCTTGTGTGGGAGGGTTCTTAGTTACACTTCATAGCAAAAGGCATTTTTGCCCTGCCAAGCTTCCTGTAGCCCTTTCCTGCAGTGAGCAGGGTGTAAGTTACACTGTCCTTGTCCAGAAGTACAGATAGAGTGTGAGAAATAAAGTCACTGTGCTGCAAAATCACAGTTGGTGCCTGCTTAACTTGTGGTCCTGTGACAGAGTAAAACCAGAAGAAATCACAGTGACTGCACAGGAGAATGAAGTGTGGCTTGCCATCAGTGGTTTTCCAAGATTGTGATTGATTGGGTTTGCCCCTAATTATGCTCTGCAGAGATCCCATAGGGATGCTCTTGGTTTGCACAGCCTGGGTGTCAAAAAGTCTCCAAAACCTTCATATTTTAATGGTGTTCTTATCTGATGGGATTCTCCAGAGTTCTTTTTTCTTTTTGGGTTTAATCTATTGGCTTCTTGTTCAGAGTAATATACCTGCTTAAAACAGTTTAAGTAGCTGGAAATACTGGACAGAAGGAATTCTTCCCAGTGCAGAGGATTTATTCCTTTTATTTTGGTCAGACCTAGTGACTTGTGGAAATCAGGTGGTGCTGGAGCTAACTGACCACTACTTGTTAGTTATTACTGTGTCATTTGTATCATTTTTTTAGCAAGCCACTGTCACTTATTTGTGTGTATCTTAGAATCCCAGAGTGGTTTGGCTTGGGAGGGACTTTAAAGCCCATCCAGTGCCACCCCATGCCGTGGGCAGGGGCACTTCCACTCAACCAAGTTCCTCCAAACCTCATCCAGCCTGGCCTTGAATAACTTCAGTGTATGACTGGAGATTTTTATGTCTTTCTGGGAGGCTGCTCCTTCTTTTGTTCCATCCCCAAAGGCACATAACTACCTCATAAAAGTATAATATGGCTACAAGGTGCTAATGGGAACCTTGTTCCCATTCATCCTTTGTTCACAGACCTCTAAGCTGGCTCATAGCTAAGGTGCTGTTAGGTGTGGGGAAATTATCCTTTGTCATGACTGTAAGTAACTTCTTGCACACAGCAGCTCGTGGATCTCTGCTGAGTGGGGACTGGATGTAAGTGAGACAAATTTCAGAGGAATGGAGGTAGACTGGTTTTTATCAGCGTTGAAAATCCCATCTGAAATGAGTTCTGTGTGATCCTGCTCCTACTGGGCTGGCTCATGCTGATGCTGGGTGTTTCTGTTTGTTCTGTGTTTGTGCTGCAGGGACCTCAGGGTGTCCCAGCTGCTGCTGCAGGCTCAGTACCCCGTGGTGGCCGTGGATGGCCGCATGCCCGTGGTGGATGTTTTCACTGGCAGCACCCGTGGCAGCCTCAGGGTCATCCTGGCCATGGGATCAGCTCAGCAGGTCGTGGCACTGCAGAGGCTCAAAGCTGAGGGAGGGATGGCACTTCCAGTCACACAGCGTCCTCCCCACGCCCTGGACCATCTGCCTGCAAACCCCACAATGGTATTTATTGCTCACTACATCCCATTCTTGCTGTTAAGGGCACCTGAAAAGGGTTTTCTCCGTGGGTTCATTAACAGATGAATGATCCCCAGGCTCTTCTTGGAGCTGCAGCCAATTTTGTTATATTCTACAAATTGTACACAGAAGTGTATTGTTTATACTCTTTTTTACCAGCTTGCTCTCACCAATTTAGACATTATTGCCCTTTTTATTGCCTTGCAGATCCACTGCTTCTATCTTCACAAGCCCAGTAAAAACAAAAAACCAGCAAAATTATAGAAAATCTTAATTCTCACAGCCATACTGTGGAGCTTTTGCCACTACCTTGGAGTTGGATAGGTAGCAACGTTTATGCTTTTTATGTGCTTTGCAGGAAAAAAAAAATCTTTCAGGCTTTCAATGTTTCTGTGAACTTCAGGAGGAAAATGGCAGGTAGCTTTTCTGTCCCCATCTCAGGCTTCTCAGATCCTTATCACATGTAGTTGTTTAGGTTGGAAAATTGAATCCAAGCACTAACCCAGCCCTGCCACGGCCACCCTTAGACCATGACCCCAAATGTTACATCCACATGCCTTTAAATACCTCCTGGGATGACTCAGCCACTTCCCTGGGCAGCTTGTTGGAATGTTCCCAGTTTCCTAAAGTCACCCTTCCCTTTGTTTTGTTAGCAGTTGGACCCCAAAGGGGAAGAGCTGATGGAGCATGTGTTGGAGATCCATGTGGAGAGTGTGAAGGGACTGACCCCCTTGCAGTCCACGGTGTGGGGAGAGGCTGACCGCTACATCCAGTACCATTTCCCAGTCCAGGAGGCTGCCTGTGCTGCACTGCAAGGACCTGGACTGCAGGAGGATGGCAAGTTGGTTTTGTCATTTTCCCTTATTTAGAGCATTGCTTTAATTAAACACTATTTAGTGTGTTCTCTCTGCCTGAGTAAGAGGGGGCATGTTTTTCTGAGCTTTCATGCAGCCACTGCTGCTTTTCTTGGAAAAATGGGACTTGGGCTGTGTCACTGGATTAAAAGCTTGTGTGTCTGAGGCTGGTGGCAAGTTCCCAGTGAAAAAAGAGACCTAATTCCCAATCTCTTCATGTGGTACCTTCTGTTAAAGGTGCCAGAGGGCTGTGCCAGCTGATCCAACAAGGGTGCAGGGATAGGTCTGCAGGGAATAGTGAGATTGTACACAGTGGAGTTCAGCAAAGGCTTTACCTGCACAAGCCTTTCAGGGTGCTCATTTTGCTCTCCACAGCTCCCTGACAGGAGAGTGCAGCCAGATGGGGATCCTGCTCCCAGGGGGAGGGACAGGACAAGAGGAAATGGCCCCAAGTCCTGCTAGGGGAGGTTTGAGTTGAATATTAGGAAAAATGTCTTCATCAGCAGGGTTATCAAGTCCTGGCAATGGTGGAGTCACCATCCCTGGAATGTTCAAAAAGTGTTTGGATATGGCACTTGGGTACATGATTTACTGGTGGCCTTGGCAGGGCTGGGTTAACAGTTGGGTTTGATGATCTTGGAGGGCTTTTCCAACCTTAACAATTTTCATGGATACACCAACAGAAGAGCTGCTTGGTTTAGGTCACCAGGATTAACATGGAATGGTTCATGTGGGAAGGGACCTTAAAGCACATCCATTCCTACCCCTTGCCGGAGGGAGGGACACCTTCCTCTCTCCCAGGCTGCTCCAAGCCCTGTCCAACCTGGCATTGGGACACTTCCAGGGATCCAGGGGCAGCCACAGCTTCTCTGGGCAGCCTGTGCCAGAGCCTCACCACCTCATGGGGAAGAATTTCTTCCCAATATCCAATCTAAACCCACCATTTTTCAGATTAGAAAAGAATATTTAAGTAATTGTATTTGTAGAAAAGAGCACAGTGTTGAGTGCTTTGCATCACTAACATGCATTCCCACTGAAAAATGAGAGTCAGTAAAATGATTCCACAGTAGGTCCTGTGGGATTTTTGCACTGCCTTTTTAGCAGTAGTTCCCAGCCTGTGGCTCACAGGGCCGTGGGGCTGCATGCATTGCTTGTAAAAGCTTTGTGAAGTGCAGCTCAGAAGAGCAAGCCTTGTCCCAAGAGGAATCCACTCCCTGCCCATGGGTCCTACCTCCTGAAGGATTGCAAGAAAAAGGTTGAAAGCTGCAATTGTAACCATTTTTAACCAACTCTGCTTGACTTGTAGGCATCACATTGAAGCCATTCAGAACAGCCACCACTCTGTGTGTCCCTGATCCCATCTTTAATGATGAACATCATCATTCCCTCTTGGTTCCTGCTGATGTCCCAGTCCAGAGGCTCCTGGTCAGTGCATTTATGGCACCAGGAGCAGCAGGAGGAGGAATCCAGTTTGAAGTCTGGTGCAGGTACAGAACAACGTCCTGTTCTTTCTAGATAGCACAGCAATAAAGGTAGAGGTAGATCTGATCTTGAAAAATCTCCAACCCTGGGATGGATATTCCATAATATTATTTAATTATAGCTAAAAAAATTGGTAAGCTCATCCACGTTGGTGATGAGTATCTGCACTTAAAACCTGTGAGCCTTTTTCCCCACCAGGAGTCCCAGTTATTCCTTTTTATAACTTAAAAAGTGTGTGTTGTTAGTTTGCTTTCTTCCATCTTTCAATCAGCATAACAATCTAAAAGTGGTGTTTAAATGCTTGACACATCTAAATTTCATTGAATAGCACCCTGAAAGTGTAATTTCATTGTGCTGGGCTTGGTTTTTCCCCTCATTCAAGTCACTGAGTACAAGAGAAATAATGTAAAGTGTGTTGTAAGTTCAAAGTGCTTCTTTGGCTACTGAAGCAAATTAGTAATGGAGAGCAGAAGCCATGAAGACAAATAGCTTTAGAAAAATAGAATAACCTGTTCATTCTGGTAAGCAAGTCAGGCTTTTTAAAGTTTGCAAAGTCATGTGAGAATTACTATGGGCTGTTCATAGGATACAGTGCCAAAATTTGTTTTAGGATGAAGCTGAAGCCAAGTAATGCACTAAGAAAAGGTTTAGAGTAATTTTTTACACTTACAACTGGTACCACAAATCTGTTCTGCAAGAGAACTATTTTTGTTTATTAATGAGAGGTGAGAGCAGAGAATATTTGGTGCCAGATCCCTCTCTTGTTTTCCTTTGGGATGACAGTTTTTAGTGGAGTTCCTGCTAGTTGACTTGTTAGGACTAGGGATATATACAAATATATATTTGTAACATTATCTGCTTAAGCACTTAATGATTCTTTTCTTCAATGGAAATACATTTACTTGAGTTTCTCCCTTAGCTGGGGAAGCTGGGTAGGCTTTGAAGGCACTCAGGGTTGACTTCTGTGCACTTGTGAGAGAAATGTTGATGCTGGTTTTTTGTGTCTCACCAGGTATTACTACCCAAATGTCAGAGACCAGCTGGTTGCCAAAGGGGCCTTGCCTTTGTCACGGCTCTGTGCCATGGTGACTCTGCAGCATCAGGAAGAAATTGGGATCCAAACTTTTAACCTTCCCCTGGTGCCCCGGGCAGATTCCTCAGAGGGATTTCATCTGCGCCCTTCAGGTGAGGAGACCTGTGAGCAGCACAGCACTGTTTGATGGTGTGTCAGCAAAGGACAAAGGAAACGGCCTCAGGTTGTGCCAGGGAGGTCTGGGTTGGATATTAGGGAACATTTCTTCCCCCAAAGGGTTACCCAGTCCTGGCACAGGCTGCCCTGGCCGTGGTGGAATCCCCATCCCTGGCAGGATTTAACAGCTCTGTGGATGTGGCACTTGGGGACTTGGGAGCGTGGTGGCCTTGGCAGTGCTGGGGGAGTAGTTGGACTCCAGGATTTCATGGATCTTTTCCAGCCAAACCAATTCTGATTCTGTGTAAAAATAAAGTCTATTTGCCTCCAGGGCAAATAAAAATATGGATGTGCATTGGCAACTGAAACCAACCAGGAGTGGTTTTCCTTCCAGCTTTCACTAACATCATAATGAGTAAAAAAGTCAGTGATTAAACATGGGGAACCCTCAAACTCTCAAAAAGTTTTCAAGAGCTCTCTCTGTGTATTTGACAGCTTCACTGCCTATAAGCCCCAACCTGTAGGTAACCTCCCCATGTAAGGTGGGGAAGGAGGATCTGAAGAAGGGCTGTTTATGGTGCATGGTGTAAGCACAGATGTCTCTCGTGGCTCTTTCAAATAACACAAACATCAGCTCTGGGAAGGCCACAAGGAGCTCTGAGGTGGGGTAAAACAAGCTGGGACTGGACAGGGAGGTCACTGTGCTTCAGCTGTTTCATAGTGGGTGAACCACGTACAACAGCAGAACACAATGACATTCCAGA
Source organism: Phylloscopus whistleri (assembly GCA_017589585.1). Taxonomy (NCBI): domain Eukaryota; kingdom Metazoa; phylum Chordata; class Aves; order Passeriformes; family Phylloscopidae; genus Phylloscopus; species Phylloscopus whistleri. Next base: position 783,117 of record JADMLD010000974.1, on the reverse strand, counting down.
ACCTCCTGGAAGATTTCCTCAGTGTGAAAAGGATGTGCTGGGTGCCCGGGCCGTGTTTGGGGTGAGGGCAGGGCAGTGCAGTGCAGGATGTGCTGGGTGCCCAGGTGCTGTTTGGGGTGAGGGCAGTGCAGTGACAGGATGTGCTGGGTGCCCGGGCAGTGTTTGGGGTGAGGGCAGTGCTGTGACAGGATGTGCTGGGTGCCCGGGCAGTGTTTGGGGCCGTGTTTGGGGTGAGGGCAGTGCTGTGACAGGATGTGCTGGGTGCCCAGGTGGTGTTTGGGGCCGTGTCTGGGTGAGGGCAGTGCTGTGACAGGATGTGCTGGGTGGCCGGGTGGTGTTTGGGGCCGTGTCTGGGGTGAGGGCAGTGCTGTGACAGGATGTGCTGGGTGCCCAGGTGGTGTTTGGGGTGAGGGCAGTGCTGTGACAGGATGTGCTGGGTGGCCGGGTGGTGTTTGGGGCCGTGTTTGGGGTGAGGGCAGTGCTGTGACAGGATGTGCTGGGTGCCCAGGTGGTGTTTGGGGTGAGGGCAGTGCTGTGACAGGATGTGCTGGGTGCCTGGGCAGTGTTTGGGGCCGTGTTTGGGGTGAGGGCAGTGCTGTGACAGGATGTGCTGGGTGCCCGGGTGGTGTTTGGGGCCGTGTTTGGGGTGAGGGCAGTGCTGTGACAGGATGTGCTGGGTGCCCGGGCAGGGTGAGGGCAGTGCTGTGACAGGATGTGCTGGGTGCCCGGGCAGTGTTTGGGGTGAGGGCAGTGCAGTGACAGGATGTGCTGGGTGCCCGGGAAGGGTGAGGGCAGTGCTGTGACAGGATGTGCTGGGTGCCCGGGCAGTGTTTGGGGTGAGGGCAGTGCAGTGACAGGATGTGCTGGGTACCCAGGTGGTGTTTGGGGTGAGGGCAGTGCTGTGACAGGCTGTGCTGGGTGCCCGGGCAGGGTGAGGGCAGTGCTGTGGCAGGATGTGCTGGGTGCCCGGGCAGTGCCTCCATCAGCCCCGGCGCTTGCAGTGCCGGGCGCTGGCGCTGCGGGCTGTGCCCTTCCCGCTGTTCTCGTGGATCTGTCTGGATGTAATTCCTGGCTGTAATTCCAGCTCTGACTCTTGCACAGCCAAGCTCAGTGCGTTAGTGGAGTTATCTTTATAAAAAATACTTATTAACAGAGGAAGTTTTGTATTAATAGATATAGCTAAATGTTGATTATGTTGGCTGTATTTGCATTAAGAGCTGACCACTTCTTTCCTTCCTTTCTTTCATTTAATCCAGGTTTGCTCGATGTGAGTGTGAGGTACCAACGATCCATGAAAACAGCAGCAGGGATACCTGCTCAAGCTGTTTCACTGTCTGTAAAAATACACAGGGCATCTGGTTTGCAAGCAGCAGCAAGGTAAAGCCTAATTCAAAAAGGACCATTTTTCACTTAAAACAGCTTTATCTGCAGGCAGCAGGCTGAGGCATGAGATTAGAACAAATTTTTACTGGCCAGTTTTCCATCTGCTGAGACCAAGATTCAAAGTGGGTTCTGCTCCAAAGTGAAAATAACTTTATAAAGACCATCAGCAGTTATTCTGTCCCTGAAGCTGCAGTACAGGGTGGTAGCATTTGTTCTGCAGAAGGATGCAGATTAGAAGGGCATGTTTTCCTACATTCCCACATTTTTCTACACCAAATACTGATATAAGAATTGGCTGATATAAGATGGTACCTATTTGGGTATTGGATCCTAGTGTTGCTGATGCTATTTAAAAGCTAGCTGAGGTTGTTTTCTTGCATTCCACTGTGAAAACTTCAGTAAACTAACTAGGAAATGAAACATGTTCCTATCCACCTTAAGGCTCCTGCTCCAAGTGTGTGGTATCAGCTGGACATAGTTCCAGAATATGTGATTTTCAAGAGTTAGGAAAGGGCTAGAATAGAGGGAGTCAGTTCCACAAGAGAAGGATGGCTCCTGCCATTCCAGAGCCGTGGTCTGAATCTTTCTGAGTGCTGCTCTGAGCCCCTGATCCATCCTAATTCAAGCAGAGCCTGAAAGGTGAGGATCACTGTCATATGGTGCTTGGAGAAGTCAAGGGAATGGAATGACCTCAGACCCTTCCTCCTTCAGGTGTATGGCCTGAGTAATACCTGGGTCTGGTTTACTTGTAAATTATTCCATTTGCTAATGTCACCTCTTTTTGCTGATCAGTATTGGTCTGTAAAAATAATTTGGCTTGGCCTTTGGCTTCTTTCTGGAGCAGGTTCTCTGGGAATTATTCTACAGTACAGTGTATCTGTTCTTAAGCACAGGTAAGAGCACAGCCACCAGTGATGGACCTCGTGAGTTCCTCTCACCATTTCATACCTGTTCCTAGTATGTGCAGAAGGAGAGAAGAGACAAAAATGCCATGCAGGCAGAACCCACATACCTTTTGGCTTAGAACGTTCACTGTTAGTCCCATCTTTTCACCTGTGTTTTAAGCATGTTGGTTCCCAGATTGCTCATACACTATTTGTGTTCTCTTCCCTCTTTTCTGTTTTCCCTGTGTGCACTGCAGAGCTGTGGCCCAGAGGAACCCCTCTGTGCAGTACCAGGCAGGGGTGGGGGTGAATGCCTACGTGTGTGTGCTCCTGTCCTTCCTGCCCCAGGCACAGCAGCGCAGCACGCCCGCCGTGCCCTGCTCCTTCTGCCCAGAGTTCCAGCACCACACACAGTTCCTCTGTGATCTCACCCTTCAGAGGAGCACTGGAGAAGCCTCTTCTCTGGGGGAGCTCTTGCAGTCTGCCAGTATTTTTTTCTCCATCTACCATCAGAGCAGCAAGTCAGGTAAGGACAGCAGGTGCGATTGCAAGGATTGAATGCTGGTGCAGAAGTCCCCTTCATTTTAGTATAGAAAAAAAACCCAACATCTTACAGAATAATGGAATAGTTTGTGTTGGGACTTGCAAAACCCCCCCTGCAATGAGTAGGGCCATCTAGCAGCAGGTCAGATGTTGGGGTCGGGGGGCAGCGGCTGCCCCACAGCTGGAGCTTTCGGGGTCCCTGGGGTGACCCCGAGCCGCTGGTGCCCCTCCAACGCTCCCCTCCCCTTTGGCGCTGGTGATGGATGGGGGCCGAGGGTCGAAAATGCGGTGTCAGCTGTCCCGGGAGCCGGGATGGGAGCAGGAAAAGCCCCTGCGGAGTAGGGCCGGCCGGCGAGGGGCGGGGGGGGGCGCAAAGGAATGTTTAACTTTCCAACAGCCGGTGGGGTGACAGCGGTGTGGGTGACTCAGCTGGGGACCGGGGGGGGATTGTCCCTTCCATGCCGGGGTCCCTGGGGAGGGAGGATTGTCCCCGGAGTGCCTGGGAGGGGGGACAGGGGACACTGTCCTGCCTGGCACACCCTGCCAGAAGAAGCCAGCATGGTGTGGGGGTGGCTCCCTGTGGCACGGGGTGGGGTGCTCACCCTGGGGGGCTCAGGAGAGGCTTTGGGGGGAGAAGCTGGATTTTTGGGGCAGCTTTATCGCGAGAGAGCGCTGCATTCTCAAACAGGCAGATCCTGCTCCGGGCGCTGATGTTTGGGGGTGGGGGCTGTTCCTGCGTGGGGTTCCCGTGATCCTTCGGCTCTTTTTGGGGTGCCCTCAGGCCGCAAGTGTAAAGGCACCACTACGCTCCCCAGTTTGGGGAGGGGGGACCCTCAGCACCCCCATTTTTTGGGAAGGAGCCGCTGCGGGGGTGCCATACCTGGGATTGAGCGCGGGGGCCGCATTCCCGCATTCCCCATCCCCCCGGGAAGGCGGTGCGGGAGCGGCCCGCCCATCCCTCTCCCCCCTGCGCCATCCCGACTCCTCCTCCTCCTCCTCCTCCTCCTCCTCCCGCTCCGTCACCGCGGGGGCCAGGCCTGAGTTTCATCGTCATCGTCATCATCTTCCTCTGTGTGGTTCCCCCCCAACCACCCACCCACCCACCCACCCATCCATCCCAAAATCCCGCCGAGCCCGGCGCTTCCATGGTGCGGGAAGGCGGCATGGCCCGGACCCCCTACAGCTCCACGCAGGACATCCAGATGGACGTCTTGGACAACGCCGCGCTCCAGGTGACACCTCGCGGGGGGGGGTTGGGGGGCGGCGGGGGTGCATCAGCATCGCCCGCACCCCCCGGGAGGAACGGCGGGAGTGGGGGGCTCATCCCATGGAATTCCCTCGTGGGGCTGGAGGCAATGGGGCTCACCCCTTCCCCCCAAACTCTGACACCGATAACGGTGTGATCCTGCCTTCCCGGCGCCCCTCTAAAAAGAGGGTGTCCTCCCCATAAGCCTCGGAGAGACCCCAAACCCAGGCTCCCCCAGTTTCCCAATCCTCTGGGCTTCGCCCACCAAAGTGGGCAGGTGGGGTTTGGGAGGCTGTTTGTGCCCACCGGGAAAGTTTTAGGAATTGGGAAAACTCTTGGGGTGCTGCCCCACTCCCCCCTTTCCCTTGGCTTGTCCCCTCTGGTTTGAGGGGGAGAAGGGACGTGTCCCCCACCGGTCGCGGGCGCGGGGAGGGCACTGGGGACAGACCCCGCACTCCGTGCTGTTGGGGAGCACCAACCGGGGGGGGTTTACAGTTTTTGGGGTGGGGGTTCCCAGGGGATGGGGGCAGGAGGAGCTTCATCACTGAGCCCCAACCCTCATGTGGGAGGGTCCTGGGGGGTGCTGGACCTAAAAATACCCCGCGTGGGGACCCCCCACCCCCGGGCTGGGTGGCAGCTGGGCCCAGCTGTCCCTCGGGGGCACTGGGAAGGTGACAGCCCGACTCCCCCCAGCGTTTCCCCCCCTTTTACCTCCCCCAAAGGGAGGGAGCTGCCACCGTGGGGGCACTGGGACACTCCCACCTCCTCCAGCCCATCCCAGTAGGAGGGAGTGGGGATCCCGTTGGGGTGGGTGCCCATGCTGGGGGTGGGGGGGTCTCGGGCACTGAGGTGGTGGAGGGGGGAGCATGGGGAGCCCCCCACAGGTATCACCCCCCACCTCCCTCAGGGGGGCTGACTGGGCTCTGGTTTTACTTGGGGGAGCTGGAGTTTGGGGGCTGCTCCCCCAAACCCGCTCAACCCCACTGTAGGGTTGGGGCCGCAGCCCCCCAATACTGCGACCTCGGAGAGGGGCAGCCTTATCGCATCCCATCCCAATCCCATCCCGCCCCATCCCCTTCCCGAGCCCCCCCGGAGCGGGGTTTGGCTGCAGGGCAGGGGTGGAGGGGCTTGGAGCATCCCTGGCAATGAGGGCTAGAGGGATGCAGAGCTGCCCCCCAAATTTTTTGGGGAGTTTTGGGGGTCTCAGCCCTCCCCTCTCACCACCTCCCCTGTCCCCAGGGCAAGTACAGCAGGCGCAAGAGTCGCTTCAAGCGCTCGGATGGCAGCACCTCGTCGGACACCACCTCCAACAGCTTCGTCCGGCAGGTGAGAGGGCCCCCAGCACTTTTTGGGGGGGGGGGGTGGGCCGCGGTTCTTTGTCCCCCGGGGGCTGGGATGGGGTCACACCGAGCCAGGCCCGGCTGTGTCCTCGGCCTCCCTCTCTGCTCTGCCATGGGTGCACCCCGCCCCCCCCCCAAATTGCAGCCCCCCCAGGGGTTCCCTGACCCTTTTGGGGTGCCAGGGAAGGGACACAGCCCCGGCGTCCCCCACGCTGGCACCAAACCCGCCCTCCACAACCCTGTGGCTCGGCAGGGGCCCCCCCTCTCTGAGCCTCCCCCGGCTCCCACCCTCTGCCCGGCACCGGGCTAAATATACCCGGGGCTGAAACCTGAGCCCCCCGTGCCCAGCCCTGCGCCCGCCCCGCTCGCCCCCTGCGCTGCCACCATGGAGATCCCCGGCAAAGACCACCCCGCTGCCCCGGTGAGCAACCCCCCAGCACACCCCTCCCCTGCCCGCTCTGCCCTCAGCGCGGGGCCCCCTCGGCTCCGTGGGGCTGGTCCCAGGAGCTGTGGGGCTCTGTGGTGTGACAGGGTCGTGCCCAGGCTCTGGTGACTTCCCCAAAATCCCCTCATTGGGGCAGGAGGAGAGGGCAGCGGGGCTGTGCGCCGTGGTTTGGGGAGGGGGTCCCCCTCAGGGTCCGCAGTCCGCAGGTTGGGGGTGGGAGGCTGTGCGAAGGGCTGAGTGACCCCCAGATCCCCGGGAAAGGTTGGGACAAATCAGGGATGGGGGTCCTGCAGCCCCCAGGGGCTGTGGTGGGGTGGGGGGGGTGTGCCACATGTCACCCACCCTGACGGGGCTGGGGCATCCCTTGGGTGTCCTCGCTGTCCACCCAGTCCTGGGGTGTGAGCAGAGGGTCCCTGATCCCTCTTCAGCTCCAACTTTGTCCCGGGGTGACCCCGAGTCACCCCACAGCACCCTGTCCCCATTGCCCTGGGCTCCTGTTGTGGGAACAGCGCTGTCCCCCTGGGCTGCCCTGAGGTGGGGGACACTCAGGGGGTCCCCGCTGCCTTCCCGCCTCTCGGAGAGGCCCCGGGGAGCGGGATGGGAGCAGGCACCGGGCCGGTGTCACGTTCCCGGCCGGAGCGGTGACAACAGCTGCCGTGTCCCTCTCCTGCTGTGACCCCGCCACGATGACTCTGGGCAGCCCGGGCTGGCTCCCAGCGGCCACAGTGATGGGCACCGGCACCAGTGAGAGGGTGCTGGGGGTTGGAGGGCTGGAATCGGGGATGGGAAGGCTGCGCTGTCCTGGGGGGACACAGGGTGGGCTGAGCCCCCTCCCTGCTGCCCCAGGGCTCGGCTGAGTCATACACCAGCCGCCCCTCGGACTCGGATGTGTCGCTGGAGGAGGACCGGGAGGCGCTGCGCAAGGAGGCCGAACGCCAGGCCATGGCTCAGCTGGAGAAAGCCAAGGTGGGGACAGCAGGGCTGGAACTCCCCGAGCACCTCCTGCCCCAGCACAGGGACTCCTCGGTACCTCCTGCTCCCCATCTTTGCCGTGTCCCATCCTCTGGAGCAACGGCCCCTGGGATCACAGGGCGGGGGGAGCACTGGGAAGGCACTGGGGTTTACTGGGTGGAACTGGGAGCCTGGGTTCTCACCTTGGCTGAGTGTCCATCACACTGTGGGGACCCGGGGCAATTAGCTGATTGCCTCGTTAGCTCCTGGCCGGGGTTGTGGCCACTCTGGTGAGGAGCCGAGCCCAGCCAGTGACGGCAGCACCAGCACGTGCCTGGCCGGGATGGAGTGGGGGGGGAGGGATCTCCTTGTTTTGGGGTGGCAGAGGGCGGGATCTCCCCATTTTGGGGTGGCAGAGGGTGGAATCTCAATGTTTTGGCGTGGCAGAGGGTGGCATCTCCCCGTTTTGGGGCGGGGGAAGCTGCTGACCCCTCTCCCATTGGCAGACAAAGCCAGTGGCGTTTGCCGTGCGCACCAATGTAGGCTACAACCCTTCGGCCACTGACGACGTGCCTGTGCAGGGCATGGCCATCTGCTTTGAGCCCAAGGACTTCCTGCACATCAAGGAGGTGGGAGCAGGCTGGGGGGGGGCTGGGGGGGGGGGGCGGGGGGCAGCGCTGGGGTGGGCGTGGGGAGGTTTTAAGGTGATTTCCCCCCTGCCCGGAGCAGAAGTACAACAACGACTGGTGGATCGGGCGGCTGGTGAAGGAGGGCTGCGAGGTGGGCTTCATCCCCAGCCCCGTCAAGCTGGAGAACATGCGACTGCTGCAGGAGCAGAAGATGAGGCAGAACCGCCTGAGCTCAAGGTGGGGCTCACCCTGACCCCTCCCCCAGCTCTCCCCGGACGCCCCCATCCCACCCTCATCGCTTGCTCTGCTGTGCTTCTCCCACACAGCAAATCAGGTGACAACTCCAGCTCCAGCCTGGGCGATGTGGTGACGGGAACACGCCGGCCCACTCCCCCAGCCAGCGGTAAGAGTGTCCTGGGTCCCCTTGGCCCTGGAAGGTCCAGCCTGGGGGTCCTTCCCCCACCTCCCCATGGGTGACCCTCGGTCCCCTCCGTCCTGGGTGCAGGCAGGGTGACCCCATTTCCCCCGGGACCCCTCTCCTCTGCTTCTCCTCTTCCAGCTCCACCACCCCATTTCCATTTCCCCCTTCTTCCGTCGCCATTATTGCTCTTCTTCTCTCCCTGCCGTCTTGCGGCTCCGGCTGTCCTCAGGTGGCCTGGACATGCCTAGCTTTGCCTTTGATCCCGATGAGTTAGAGGAGGAGGAGGCCATGGAGACCCAGCGCTCCCCTAAGAGTAGCGTGAGCAGTGTCACCACCCCCCCTGCCCACAACAAGCGCATCCCTTTCTTTAGGAAGGTAATGGCCCCTGCCGGCCCCGTCTCGCCTGCTGCACCTGCTGCACCTGCTGCCTGCCCTAACACTGCTGGGGGACTGGGGGCACCCCACGGGGCTGGGAGCCACGCGCTGCCCCTGCGCTGCAGCACGGGATGAGCCCTGCACCCAGGGGGCAGTGCAGGGCTGACTTCCCCTGTTGTCAATGGAATGGATCAGTCTGTGGCTGCATCCCCCCCCACCATTGTCAATGGCATGGATCAGTCCATGGCTGCATTCCCCCCCCCATGGACCATGGGATGGATCAATCCGTGGCTGACCCCCCTTGTTGTCAATGGGATGGATCAGTCCGTGGCTTTGTCCCACCTGTGGTCCATGGAATGGATCTGTCCATAAGTGATACTCCCCCATGGACCATGGGATGGATCAGCCCGTGGCTGTAATTTCCCCCCAGCCCATGGGATGGATCAGCCCGTGGCTGTGATTTCCCCCCAGCCCATGGGATGGATCAGCCCGTGCTCTCCCCCCCTCCCCGGTTGCCTCCCAAGCAGTGTGCGCATGGTGTGTTCCAGCACGGCTGGTGTCTCATCCCCCCTGCGACTGAGAATGGACCATTCCTCCCTCCAAACTGGGCATAAGCTGGGGTGGTCAGGAGCAACCACAACGCGGGATGGGGGGGGGGGGGAGGGGGTGGTCTGCAGGGACTTCAGGGGCAAGCAGGCCTGAGGGGATCCCAGCTGCACCCCAAGTCCAGCAGAGCCCCCACTGGCACCCAAGTCTACCCCAGAGTGGGCAGTGCTCAGTGTGTGACTGTCCCTGGGGCCGCCTTGTGTCACACACGTGTCACCTGGGGCACCCGTTGGGTCATATACATGGCTCTGGGGCATGGCCATGTCCTTTGGGCCTGCTGTGGGTGACACACATGTTCCTGGGTCACATTCCAGGTCCCATGTGTGTCCTTGGGGTGCCCTGGAGGGTCATGCCCATGTCCCTGGGTCATCCTCCAGGTCACACACATGCCCCTGTGTCATACACACGTGTCCCTGTGTCATACACACACATGTCCCTGGGCCACACATGTGTCCTTGGGTCATACACACGTGTCCCTGGCTCCCCCAGGGGTAACACACATGTCCCTGTGTCACTCATGTGTGTCCCTGGGTCACAGACATGCCCCTGTGTCATACACACCTGTGTCCCTGTGTCACACTCGTGTGTCCCTGGATCACACACACGTCTGTCCCTGGGTCACAGACATGTTCCTGTGTTACACACCTGTGTCCCTGGCTTCCCCTGGGGGTCACACACATGTCCCTGTGTCACTCACCTGTGTGCCTGGCTCCCCTGGGGGTCACGCCCATGTCCCCGCGCCCCCCAGTGCCCCGTGCCCGCGGGTAACACGCATGCCTTGTTTGTCTCCTCTCGCCCCGTGGCCCCCGGGACGTAGCCAAGCAGAAGCAGAAGTCGGTGAGTAGCGCCAGGACCCCCGGGAGGGAGGGAGGGAGGGAGGTGCCCCCCGCTTGCAGCCCCCCCAAAAAAAACCCCCGGAGCTGCCCCCACGGGGGTGAAGCCGAGTGTGTCCCGTGCCCCCTCCCGGCCCCAGTGACGCCCGGCTCTGTCCCCAGACCGAGCATGTGCCCCCGTACGACGTGGTGCCCTCCATGCGCCCCATCATCCTCGTGGGGCCGTCGCTGAAGGGCTACGAGGTGAGCACGGGGGGGTGGGGGAACACTCAGGGGGCTCCAGGGGGGGACCCCCGCCTCAGGTTGTCCCTCTGTCCCTGTTGTCCTTCCTCCCAGGTGACGGACATGATGCAGAAAGCGCTGTTTGACTTCCTGAAGCATCGTTTTGATGGCAGGTGAGGGGGGGGGAGCTGCATGGCCAGGGACCCCTAAACGCCATAGAGGGACGCCTAACCCCATGTGGGGACCTCTAAACCCACAGACAGACTCCTAACCCCATAGAGGGACCTCCAAACTTATGGGAGACCCCTAAATCCACAGAGGAACCCCTAACCCCATAGAGGAACCCCTAAATCCGTGTAGAGGTCCCTAACCCCATATTGGAACCTCTAAACCCAGGAGGGGATTCCTAAACCCACAGAGGGACCTCTGGACTCATGGGGGATCCCTACACCCATAGAGGGACCCCTAAATCTGTGAGGAGAGAGCCCTAATTTAACCAGGGGGACCCCAAACCTTAATCCCATGGCAGACCCCTAAATGCACAGGGGGGACCTCTAAAATTGTGGGGGGACTCCACCTCTGTGGAGAGTCCCTGATCCAGTTGAAGACTCCCAGTCCTGTGGAGGACCTCAAACCTATGAGGGGACCCCCAACTCTGTGGAGGATCTCCCAATCCTGTGAAAGATCCCTAATCCCACAGGTGGGACCCCTAAAACCACAGGGGGGGCCCTAAACCCATGGAGGGGAGCCTGAATCCAATGAGAGGGAGCCTCAATTTCACAGGAGGGAGCTGTAACCCCATGGAGGACCCTTAATCCCATGGGGGACCCATCATCCCATGAAAGACCCCTAACCTCACGGGGAGGACCCCTAATCCCATGGGGGATCCCTAAACCCACAGGAAAACCCTGCCCAGGTCATGTCCAGCTCCATCTCCAGCAGTGTGGTGTGTCAGGAAGGGGGTGACAATGGGGTCCCGGCAGGGATGGGGTGGATGTGGGAGTGTCCCCCCCACCGTGGCTGCCCCCGCTGTGTCCCCAGGATCTCCATCACGCGGGTGACAGCCGACATCTCCCTGGCCAAGCGCTCCGTGCTCAACAACCCCAGCAAGCACACCATCATCGAGCGCTCCAGCACCCGGTCCAGCCTGGGTACGGCCCCCCCGGGCCCCCCCGGCCCGCGGGACCCCCCCAAGCCTCCATCTGTATCAGCCCCCAGCCTGGCCCGGGTGCTCCTCCCGCTCCTGGAGGGTGGGGGTGACTAACGGGGGGCCCTGTGCTCCCCCCGTGTGACTCACTGCCTCTCCTCCTCCTCCTCCTTCTCCTCTTTTTTCTTCTCTGTTGTGTTTTTTGGGGTTTTTTTGTTCTTTTCTTATTCTCTTTTCTTTTGGGGTTCCTCCCCTCTGCGCTGCCTCCTTCCTTCCCTGCTCCTGATACAGATGTCTTGGGTACGTAACAGGGACCCCTGGCAGCCCCTTGGACCCCCCCATCCTCCCCAGCTAGTCCTGCCCAGGCACTGGGACAGAGTCTGAGGGTTGGGGACACCCTGGTGACACCGCTGTCTCTAACCCGCCCCCTGTGTGTGTGTGGTTTGAAGTGGGGGGCTTTGCCCCTTCCTCACCCGGCCAGTGCCATCTCCCTCCTGCGGTGACCCTGTGTCCCTGCGGTGACACCGAGGTGGCTAAGCCCTAGGACAAGCCCCCTCCTGCTGCTGTCCCCACCCCGTGCCCCTCATCTCCCAGTGTTGTCTCCACGCGCTGTCTCCTGACCCTGTCGCCATGTCCCCTCCCCAAGCCGAGGTGCAGAGCGAGACCGAGCGGATCTTCGAGCTGGCCCGGACGCTGCAGTTGGTGGCCCTGGACGCCGACACCATCAACCACCCGGCCCAGCTGGCCAAGACCTCCCTGGCCCCCATCATCGTCTACATCAAAATCACCTCCCCCAAAGTGGGTGCAGGCCTAGGGGTGGGCGGGGGGCAGTGCCAGCCCCTCCCTGCCATGCGGGGTCGGAGGGGACGGGCAGGGTCCAGCCGTGTCCCCACAGCCACCTCAGGCTCTCCCCTCCTGCTCAGGTGCTGCAGCGGCTGGTGAAGTCCAGGGGGAAGTCCCAGGCCAAGCACCTCAACGTGCAGATGGTGGCCTCGGACAAGCTGGCACAGTGCCCACCTGTGAGTGTCCCTCGGCCACCACGGTGCCACTCACCCTGACGTGCCCCACCCACCCCCTGTCCAATATGTGCCCACCCTATCCCATGGATCCCTCCCTGTCCCAATGTCCCTGCCCTGTCCCACAGATCCTACCCCATCCCATTGTCACTGCCCTGTCCCATAAATCCTGCCCTGTCCCATTGTCCATGACTTGCCCCGTTGGCTCCATCCTGAGCCCACAGGCTCTGGCCCAGGCCCAGCAGCCCTTTCCTGTCCCATGGGCTCCACCTTTGGTTCAGCAGCCACGCCCTTCTCCATTGGCCTGGGTCCTATTGTCCCCACCCTGTCCCACAGGCTCTGCCCCATGTCCAAGTACCCCATCCTGTCCCATTGTCCCCACCCTGTCCCACAGGCTTTAGCCTGTCCCATTATCCCTCTGCCATGTCCAGCTGTCCCTCCCTGTCCCACTGAACCCACCCCGTCCCTTTGTCCCCACCCTGTCCCATAGGCTCCTGACTGTCCCATTATCCCCCTGCCATGTCCAACTGCCCCACCCTGTCCCATTGTTCCCGCACCCGCACCTTCCCCAGGAGATGTTCGACATTGTGCTGGATGAAAACCAGCTGGAGGAGGCCTGCGAGCACCTGGCTGAGTACCTGGAGGCCTACTGGAAGGCCACACACCCGCCCAGCAGCAACCCCCCGAACCCGCTGCTGAACCGCACCATGGCCACGGCCGCGCTGGCCGCTAGCCCCGCACCCGTCTCCAACCTCCAGGTACAGGTGCTCACCTCCCTGCGCAGGAACCTCAACCTCTGGGGCCGCGAGGCCACCCCCAGCCCCCCTGGACCTCTTGAGGAGCACGTGCTGTGAGGTGGCAGTGGGGACACCAGGGACACCCCCCAGCCCTTGGGATCAGGGACAGCACAGAGAGTCACACCCCCCCGCCCCAGGTGTGGGAGTGTCCCTGAGGTCACCTGCTCCAGGGGGCTGTTGTGCAGCCTGCGATTGGGAATAGCTCTGGGACTGGGGACACCAGGAGAATCATGGCCCCCCAGGTGTGGGACCGTGCCTGGGGTCACCTGTCCAGGGATCAGGGTCATTCCACAGGACTGTGGCCCCTCCCAGATGTGGGATTGTCCCTGGGATCACCTGTACTGGGATCAGGGTCACTCCACAGGACTGTGGCCCTCCCCAGGTGTGGGACTGTCCCTAGGGTCACCTTTCCTGGGAACCTGCTCTCCACCCTGGAATTGGGGCCGCCCCTGGGCTCAGGGTCACCCCAGGGGACCATGGTCCAGAGGTGTGGGTTCACCTGCCCTGCTGGGATTGGAGCAACCCATGGGATTGGGGTCACCATGGAGAGCCACAGCCCCCCAGGAGTGGGACCATCCCTGGGATTGTTCTTTTGGGAACCTGTGCCCCGCCCAGGGGTACTGCAGGCCCCTGGTGTGGGGCTTTTCCTGGGATCGTGGTCACCCCAGGGACCTGCTCCTGTTCCTGGGTTCCTGGTTGGGGCCATCACTGGGATCAGCCCTGGGGATCTCTCCCTGCTTGGGACTGGTGCCAGCCCCACATTTGGGGTCTCCTGGGAATCTTTGCCTCCTACAAGACCTGGAGCTGCCCTGGGGATTGGGAGCCCCCAGGATCTGCCCCCTTCAAGACCCACCCTGTGCCTTCCAGCCAGCGTGCTGGACCCCCATTCCCACACCTCTCTGGGGGAGCCGTGGTGGGGGCCAGGGTTCGGGGGTGTCCTGGGCGAGGGGCACAGCCCCCTCCCACTGTGGCCACTGCAGTGCTGAGCCGGGACTCTTGCAGCCACCCAGGGGCTGGGGACAGAGGGGAGACACTTGTCCTGTGTTGTCTCTGTCGCTAAATCTTCCAGCCAGACGGAGCTGCTGGCGCTCCACGCTCCGTCCTGCAGCCCCCACCCCGCACTCCCCTCCCCTGTGCTGCTCACCCTCCCCATTCCCTTCCTCGGTGCCCGCTCAGCTGAGCCCTGCTGCCGTAGTGCCAGCAGTGAGCAGCGTGGGCAGGCCAGGCCAGGCAGGAGCGTGTGTCCCCCTCCATCCCCGGCTGCTGACCCCCACTAACCCCCCACTAACCTCCCACTGAGCCCCGGCCCCACGCCTGTCCGTGCCCGCATGGTGTGGTTGCTTCTCGTACCCAGGGTCCGTATCCGCAGGGGGAGCACGGCCGCCTCCGGCAGGGCGCAGGGGACTCGGGAGGCCGCGGGCAGGGCAGACCCCCGCTGCCGCCCGCCCGCCCGGGCCCCCGCAGCCTGTCCCGCCAGGACACCTTCGACTCGGAGGCGCCGGGCAGCCGGGACTCGGAGCCCGGGGATTCCTGCTGCATGGACATCGAGATGGACCCCGTCGAGGAGGAGCCGCCGGGCAGCCCCGGGGCTGGACCCCACCCGCCCCCCGGCTCCTGGGAGGGGGCCGAGCCCGGGCAGCGGGGCCGAGCCCAGGGCCAGGAGCCCCTGGGCCAGAGCGACGGAGAGGGCTGGGGACGGGACGTTTACATGCGTTAGGGTGAGGGAGTGCGGGCAGGGGGCTCCCCGCCGGTTTTGGGGTGCGGGACAGCCCCACTGCTTGCCTTTGTGCCCCCCCCGAGCCCGGCCAGCAGTGCCATCGGGAGCCCCCGCTCTGCCCTGGGGGCTCCTCCTGCCCCACTCTTTGCTGAGGTGGGGGTCTCCCCCTGCCGCAGCCCCCCAGCATCTCGCGGTGCCTCGGGCCCTCCCTGCCCGGCAGGGACAGCAAGTGACCAAAGGGGACCCGGCGTGTCCCCGTTCCCCAGGAGTGGGGTGGGGGCCGTGCCCCCCTCCCCAGCCCTGCCCGCTGGGTGCCCCCTGCTTCTCCATGGTGCTCTCGGCTGCAGGGGCCCCCGGAGCTGGCCGTGGCAGTGGGGGGGGGTCCCTGCCAGCTGTCCCCCACCGCAGCAGTGCCTGGCCACTGCCCTCACAGCCCCCCGGGGGGTGCATGTGTGTGCAGTGTGTGTGGGGCTTTGGGGGCTCTGCGCTGACCCAGGCTGTGCCCCCCGAGATGCTGCCTGCCGAGGGAGGGTGGGGGCGGTTTGCATGTGTCTGCCTTGGAGGGGCTCTGCCTGAATTGGGGGGTGGGGGGTGAATCTGAGCCAGTTTTGGGGGTCTAACCTGTGCTAACAGCTGCCCTGCCCTGGCCTGCCGGGAGGGTCCCGCTGTCCTGGGACTGCCAGGCCCCAGCCCCGTTTCCCCAGTCCCCCTCCCTTCCCGTTCCAACCCTCTCCCGCCGTGCCTGTCCACGCTCGCCCTGTCTAGCCGTATCCGTCTGTCCGTCCGTCTGTGAGCCTCTGTCCGTCTCCCCTTGGTCCCTCCCCCGCAACCCGGGGCACCGCCTTGTCTTGTGCCCGCCCCGGGGCGGCCCTTGAGCCCCCCAACTCTTCGGAGTGACCACACCAGGGTGGGCTGGCGACACCCCATGCCCAGCTCTCACCGCGGGACGGGGCTTGTCCCATTTATGGGACAGCCCCTCACGCCCCAACCCTGGGGGCAATGCTTGGGGTCCCCGGGGTCACTGCCTTACCCAGACCACCAGCCCGGGTCGGGGGACTTGGGGGCACCCAGCTCTGTCGCTGCCAAGCCGCCACCCATGTGTGCCTCAGTTTCCCCCTTTTTAGAGGATGGGACTCAGTGTCACTGCCTGCCAAGTGCTTTGAGCCCTCCTGCCCCAGCGCTCGCCCCCGCGGCGGCCAAAATCCGGGCGGTGGGGCCCCCCGGCCCCCCACCACGGGCAGAGGGACATCCCGTATTTATGTCACTCCACAAACTTTTAATTTAAAGACCCGACAAAAATGTATTTTATTTATTTCTTCTCGTTGGTGTGTGTGTGTGGAGGGGGAACTGGCCCCGCTCGCTTGGTTCTTTGTAATAAACATTTCGGCGAGACCTGCTCCGCGCCTGAGCCTGCTGGGGGGGCACGGGGGGTGGCTGCGGCCACCGCAGCTGAGACCGGACACAGCTCAGCTTTGCGGTGACCCCCGCACCGCCCCCTGCTCGGGAGGGGGAGGGGCTGAGGTGAGGATGGAGCTGGGACCTGCCCGGCTCCGGGGAAGGAGGACTCGAGGGTCGGGGGGCTTCAGCCCCCCGGGAATGGGCAGCGGCAGCCGCCGGGCTCAGCGCGGCGCTGGGCCGGGTTTATCGGCGCTCGGCCGGGTCCGGACACGCTGTGGTCACGCAGTGGACACGCTATTTACGGACAATAAATACAACACGGGCTCTCAGGGCTGCCGACACCGCCACTCGCTCTTCTCCAGCCGGTACTCAAACGTTTTCCTGCAGACAGCACACGGCGACATCGGTGACTCCTCAGACGCCATTGCCCCACCCAGGGCTGCACCCCCGTGTCCCCCACGCCCCCCGCCCAGCCCGTACTCACTCTCTGGCGGGCGCGGAGGGCCGGCAGACCAGGCCGGCCTGGCAGGGGCACACCTGATTGATGCTGAAGGCGAGACCCCCGGGGGGGACGTGGCAGCTCTGGGCCAGCGCCAGGCGCCGCTGGCAAATGCGCTCTCCGTGCTGCCGAGCGCAGCAGCCGCCGACCCCACACTCCTCGTCCCGCTGGCACCGCGCTCCTGGTGGCACAGAAAGTGGCCTTAAGGGACGGGGACCCGCGCTCTGACCCTGGCGTGGCTTAGCACCGCTCTAGCATGGCATCCCCCCGGTGGCAGAGCTTGTCCTTTGCATCCCCCCCATGCCAGACCCCCACTCACCGTCCTGTCCGGGGGGCACGGGCTGCTGGCACTTGCCGAACATGCAGACGAGGCCGTGGGCGCAGTGCGGGTCGTGACGGCAGTACTGCCCCGCGGGCCGCGCGGGCAGGCACAGCCCGAAGTGCTCGTCACAGAAGTGCCCGTGGGCGCAAGGGGTGGCTGGGCTGCACGGGGTCATCTGTGGAGGAGGGGACACGGCGCGTCAGGGGGGCCACACCTCATCTCCAACCCCATCCCTGACCCCGAGACAGGCTAGAAACGGCGCAAAACCCCGTCTGTCCACACGCTGCAAAGCAAGGTTCGGTGTGGGAGTGTTGGGGGATTTGGGGGGCCGAATCTGGCAGCAGTGTACTGCCACGCTGGGGAGCTCCATCCGCAGCCCGCAGAGGTTCTAGGATTTTTTTTTTTTTCCTCGGGAAAAGAAAACCCGGCGGCGAGGCTGGGGCTGGAGGGGAGCAATACAGGACGGCGGCACGAACCTCTACAAAAGTCCTGCTCCAGGTGAGGCTCGAACTCACAACCTCGGCATCGCTCGTGTACCGCCCTATAAGTACCGCGCGCTGACCGATTGCGCCACTGGAGCACCCGGCGCGACCCGGCGCCACCGCGCCCCCTGCCGGCCCCGCCGCCACCGCACCGGCCCCGGCCCGGCACCCCGTGTGCACCCCTGGCTGGAGATGGACACCTCGTGTCCACTCCTGGCTGGAGATGGATACCCTCTGTCCACCCCCGGTTGGAGATGGACACCCCGTGTGCACCCACAGCTGGAGACGGACACCCTGCGTCCACCCCCGGTTGGAGATGGACCCCCCGCGCCCCCCCTGGCTGCACACGGGCCCCGGTGTCCCCCTCTCCGCAGAACATTGTGGAGTCCCTAACCCTTCCACCCCTGTGCCCACCCTGGCTTTG
The DNA here is from genome assembly GCA_017589585.1 of Phylloscopus whistleri. Taxonomy (NCBI): domain Eukaryota; kingdom Metazoa; phylum Chordata; class Aves; order Passeriformes; family Phylloscopidae; genus Phylloscopus; species Phylloscopus whistleri. Next base: position 765,437 of record JADMLD010000974.1, on the reverse strand, counting down.
AAAATTCTGCGCCCACCCGGCCGCAAAGCCTCCCCCTGCTCTCACCCTGGCTGCAACACCTGCACTTGCCCCTGTGCCCCCCTGCACTCAAATTCCTGCTACAAATCCCTCCCTGGCTCCAAACCACCCCTGAGCCCACCCCTGAGCCCACCCCTGAGCCCCCTTGGCTGGAAATCCTGTCCCCACCCACCCCTGTGCCCACCCTGCTCCCACCCAGGCTGCAAACCCAGCTCTGTGCCCACCCTGAGCCCACTCTGGCTGTCTCCCATCTCCCACCCTGCTGTGCCCGCACCCCGCCTGTCCCCCAGGACCCCCGGGGGTCCCCCACTCCTCACCTCCTCCAGGTCTGCCCCGGGGCTCCTGCCCAGGGCGGCAGCATCAGGCGAGTGCTGGGGCATGGAGAACATCCATGCCCAGAGGTGCCCGGCGGCGGGGGGCAGGAGCCAGGCGACGAGGCAGAGGATGACCGGGAATGTTACCATGCTGCTGGCGGCGGCGGTGACAGCTCGGCCGGCCCGGAGGGTTTAAGTAGCCGCGGGTTATCTCGGTCCCTGCTGCTAAAACTGTTTGCCCACCTAATGGGGTGGGAGGAGGCAATCAGGGGTTAAGGGATTTACATAATTGCCAGCCTTCCCCTCGAGGGGGGCATCAGCTCCACAGCAAACAGCCCCCCCCGTCCCCGGGGCAGTCTGGCTCCGGCGCCAGCCGTGGGTACAGCCTGGGGTGTCCTGTGTATCTGCACAGCTCAGGGAGGTGGGGGAGTGCACTTTGGGGTGTCCTGTGTGCCCCCATAGCTCAGGGGGACGGGGGGTGCAGTTTGGGGTGTCCTGTGTTCCCTCACAGCTCGCAGTGATCTTGGTCACAGTTTGGGCTGCCTGTGTCTCCTTTTAACTCAAGGTGGTGGATGCAGTTTGGAGTTTCCTGTGTCCCCTCACAGCTCAGGGGGGTGGTGAGTGTAGTTTGGGGTGTCCTGTGTCCCCCACATAGCTTGGAATGATTTTTGGGTACTGTTTGGGGTGTCCTGTGTCTCCTCCATAACTCGGAATGATTTGGGGTGCAGTTTGGGGTGTCCTGTGTGCCCCCATAGCTCAGGTGGGAGGTGGGTGCACTTTGGGATGCTCTGTGTCCCCGCCAACCCCTCAGGTCACCCACCCCACGCCTTGGGAACGCCCCGGGTCCCCCACAGCTCGGGGGGGCTGATTGGAGCAGTTTGGGGTACCCTGTGCCCCTCAGGCCCACAATTCCCTTTTTCGTTCCCCCTTTCCCGGAGCAGGCACAGCGGGGATGAGTGGGAGGCAGAGGGAAAAGTGGGGGGCAAAGGCTGGAACTGGCAACGGTGGACACAGGGCTGGTATCCGCCCGTGTTTGTGTGTCCCCCGTGGCCCCCCCATCCGCCACCCCCTCCCCGGCCCGGGGTGACGGGATTGGCACCTTCCCTAATGCCCCCGCAAATGGGGTGTCAGCCCGGCCCGGCCCTTATCGCCCGGCCCTTATCTCGGGCCACGGCTCTCCCCGAGCCTATCCCCCAGACAGTGTCACCTCCATGTCCCCAAACACGCGGGAGGCTCAGCCGGGGCGTCCCCGCGCCCCCCCAGACCTCTCCAATACACTTTGGGTCCATCCAGGCCGGGATCGTCCCCCGTTCCCGGTCGGATTGGCGGGGGAGGGCTGTGGAATCACTCGGTGGGGATTCGTGCCCAAGGGCAGCGAGGAGGGGACGGGAGCTGGGAATGGGGTGCACTGGGGGTCTCCAGGGATGTGGAGATCATCTTTTCCTAGGTCTTCTCCCCTGGAAGAATTCCCCCCAATTCCCGCTGCCTCCGTGCCTCAGTTTCCCCAGCTGTGCCTTTCACAGCTGAGGGGTGACGCAGGGACAGTGAAGTGACTCCCAGCTTTTCTGCCAGTGCTCCAGGACTGGGCCGCCAGGATCCTGCCCCCCCGCCTCTCCCCGCGTGTTTGCCCGGCGGCTTTGGGAGCAAATATTGACCCCGCTCCGGGACACTATCAGGGCCGCTGTCCCCATCCGTCCCCCGCTGGGCGCTCGTCCAGAGCGGCATCTCCGGATAATCCCCCCCAGCGCCACGGGGGTCGCGGACGGCGGCTCTGCCCGCCCCAACAGCCGGTCTGGCAGTTCGGGGGGATCCCACGCCGTATGGGGGCCGCACAGCCCGGCCCTGCCGGATGAAGGCTCGGGGGCTGCCCCGCGCTGCTCCGGGGCTTTGGGGGGATGGGGGTGCAGTGTTCCCCCAGCGCCACTCGGGAGGAGTGTGGGGGGAGCGTTCCGGGGAGCTGCAGCCTCTGCCCTCTCCCGCGCAGTGTGGGGACACCGGAGGTGTGGGACAGCGAGGTGAGGGGTGTCTGTGTTTGTGGGGTGCCAGTGTTTGTGGGGTGTCCGTGTCTGTGACTGAGGATGTCCGTAGGTGAGCGGTGCCTGGGGTTGAGGGGTGTCCGTGTTTGCGGGGTAGGGGTTTCCCTGGGGCAGGTGTCCATGGGAGGGGTACATCTGTGGTTGAGGGGTGTCTGTGGGTGGGGGATGCCCATGGTTGTGGGTGTCTGTGTTTGGAGGGTGCCCATGGCTGGGGGTGTCCGTGATTGAGGAGTGTCTGTGGCTGGGGGATGTCCATGGGTAGGGATGTCTTGGACTGAGGGTGTCCGTGGGTGTGGGGTGCCCGTGGTTCGGGGGTGTCGGTGTGTGTGTGCTTGTATGGCTGAAGGGGTCAGGGGACAGCGGGATGTCCCCACGGATGAAAGTGCTATTAGCACCAGCAGGGAACAGCTGGCGGTGGGGGTATAGCTCAGTGGTAGAGCATTTGACTGCAGATCAAGAGGTCCCCGGTTCAAATCCGGGTGCCCCCTTGGCTTTTTTTTCTGTGGGTTTTTTTTTCCTCACTTTTTGGGGGGGTCCCGACTCTGTTTTTCTCACCCCTTCCATTTGCCCCCCGACACCCCGGTAGCGAGGGAAGTCCCCTTCCTGCCCCACACGGCTCTGCCAGACTCGAGTGTCAGGGCTGGGGCTGCCGCCTTGTTTTGGAGCAAGATGGACCCAGCTCTCGGGGATCCCCAAAAATGTTGCGTTGCCCCATTTGCTTCTTCAGCTCGGAGCAGCCGCGGGGGCACAGGACCCTCACATTGTCCCCGAGCCCCCCGGCTTTGCCCGTGGGGTGCTGGGCAGGGATGGGAGGGTCAGCACCGCTCTGCAGGCCCAGAGCACGGGGCATATCCTGGGGGTTGTGCAGCCTCCTCCTGCCCCGGCACCAGGGCTGAGGGGGTGGGGTCCAGCTGGAGCCCCCCAAGACCCCTGCTCAAATTCTGGGGTGGCCAGAAGTCGGTTTGGCTGAATTATGGGAGCTGGAGGGTCAGGCTGCTCCCGGGGCTCTGTGGTGCCAGCGGGACCCCCACTCTGTGCCACCCACACTGTGCCCCACACCCTGTGCTCTCTCTCCTCTGCCCCTATCCTGTGCCCCCCAGGACCCCAATATCCGCTGTTCCTTCTCCAGAGGGAAAACCGGGGCGGGGGGTAGGAGAAGCACGAACCCTCCGGCTGCAGAGACGCGTCCCCTGCGGGTCTGTGAATGGGGGGCCTCGGGTGGGCAAGGGGTGGGGGTGAAGGGGCGCCGGCCCCCCAAATAAGGGGGCTGCAGTGGTCCTGGGGCTTGGGGAGGCCGCGCACTCCAGTGGGGCCGGTGGGCTCAGCCCAGAGCTCCCCTACCAGCACAGCCCAGAGCGGGGTCACCCCGGGGCTGCCCGCAGTTGGGGACATCCCGGGGCAACCCAAACCTCGCTGCTATCTCAAGTCGGCCCCCAAAAACCCGGGGAGCGGGGAGAGGTGAGCACTAGGAGATGTCGCTCCGGGGTGGGGGGCGCCAGCCCAGCCCAGGGATGGACGAACATTCCCGAGCCCCCTGAGCGCACGGGGATCCTGCTGCCGGCTCCGGCTCCATCCCTTCCCAACCCAACCCTTCCCAATTCCATCCCCACCCCCGGCCCCGCCCCTGGCCCCGCCCGGCTCCGGCTCCGGCTCCGGCTCGCTCGGTGCGCGGCTCTCGGGGGTCCCGGCCCATGGCGGGGCGCTGAGCCCCCCGACCGCCAGCACCGCCGGGGCTGCCGCCCCCCATCATGCGCTGGGGGGGCCTCCTCCTGCTCTGCCTGCTCCGCGGGGCGCTGGGCGCAGGTAGGGGGGCCGGGGGGGCGGCGGGCGAGCTCCGGGGGGACGCCGGGACTGGGAGTGCAGGGGGGTCCCGGCTCCGGGTCCTGTCCTGGGGGTCTGTCCGGGGGTGCCGCGGGATCTGTGTGCCCCCCTTCAGCTGTGCTTTGTGGGTGTCTCCGTGCTCCCCGAGCCCGCAGGTTCGTGTTCCGCTGCTCCCTGCACCGAACCCGCCCGTGGGGGTCCCTCCTGCATCCCCCCGTGTTCCCCACTACCGCAGCATCTCCGCAGCCAAAGTGGGGTGCCCTGTGACAGAGGGCGGGGGGGGGGGGGGGGGCTGTGTCCACCCTCCTGGGGGTCCCCACGCAGGATTCCCCCACCCGTGGCACCCCATGACACGGCTGGCGCTGTGGGGGTGGGGGTGCAGCCACCCGGGGAGATTTTTGGGAGCCTTTTGGGGGGGGGGTCTCTGCTCTCTGGGAAACCTCACACCTGCCCGCAGTGGCGAGGGTTGGGCCCCCCTGCGCCCCCCAGGGATGGTGAGTGTCATGCCCAGGCACAGAGCCCCTCCCTGGCCGTCCGTCCAGCTCAGCCCTGCTCTCCCCCTGCCGCAGTTCCCCTTCCGGAGAGCTGGGAGCAGAATCCCGGGACAGCCCCGGGAGCTCGCTAGGCAGCAATTAGCAAGTAACTCCCCAGGGGTGACGGTACGACCCCGCTCCCAAGGGCGAGGGGAGCAGCCCGCGGCCCACCCCCCCCCCCCGCCCCGCGGGGCTGTGCTGTGTCCCCGCTTGTGGACAGACGTCCCGGCTGTGTCCCTGCCCGTGGGCGAGCGCGTGCCGTCCCCACCGCCTCCGCCGCGTTGCCAGAAACCTCCTGATTCTTCGCATATTTGGTCCCAAATTGTTTTTTTATCCACCCTCCACCCCCCCGCCCCCCGCCATGTTTCCGGCCTCCGCTGCCTCCTCGGGGCTGGAGGGGGTGAGGGACGCAGTTTTTTGGATCCTTGGAAGCTGCCCTGGCACCCGGACCCCATCCCAGCCCGGGGGAGGGGACCATGCTTGGGGACATCGAGGACACGGCCACACTGGCGCGACTTCCCCCTGGCCGGGGTGGCGCTGGTGCGTGCGGGGGCTGCCATTTGTGGGTGTCGTTGCCAGCTGTCCTACCCCGGCCGGGGCCACTGTCACCTGTCCCTGCACCTGCAGCCATCCCGGGCCCTTCTCCGCATCTCCATCCCTGCAGGGATAAGGCTGAGACCCTTCAAACTCGTGTCACAGAGCCAGGAACGCTGCTGGGAGACAGGACTGCCCCCAGGGGTGCCCCACACCACTGACCCCTCCCTGTGTACCCCCAGGACGCCCTCCCGGGAGCGAGGGACGGAGGGTGCGGGACACGTCCGAGAGGACCCGCATCAGCCAGGACCTGGTGGGTGGCAGCCTGGCCATCGACACCCTGCCGGCCAACGAGACCCGCATCGTGGTGAGCCAGGGACCCCCCCCCCCCGTGCCTCAGTTTCCCCGGATCCGCCCCGAGTCCGCTCCCGCTGCCAGAGCTATTTCCGGTCTGGCTCCGGTTCTGTGTGTGGGGCTGGATCCCACGTCCCCGAGGATAATCACAGCCCTGGGACCACTCCTGGACCGCCCCAGCCCTGCCAGCTCCATCCCAAATCCCGGGACGCTTCGCTGTGTGTGTGCCACGTGGGGACAACGCCGCTGTCCCCTGGGGCTGTGTGGGAATGGGGGTGTCCTCTACTCACGTGTCACCACCACGAGCGGCGGTGTCACCTCCTGGGACACCTCCCTCGGCTCTCCCAGCCCGGCTGTGCCTAATTACCCGCCCTCAATTAGCTCCCGGTTATTTGTGGCGGGGCCGCGGGTCCCTTGGTAGCCCGGGGAGTTCCCTGCCCTCTCAGGGTGGGGGATGTGTGGCCGCGGATGGCTTTGGGTTTTGGTGACTTGTCCCGGTGTTTTTGGTGGCCCCCGTGGCACAACACGCAGGGGACAAAGTGGCTGCTCCCGCTCTGCTCCAGCTCATCCTTCGGGGAGGGAGAGGAGCCGCGAAGCAGGAAAGTCCCGATGTGGAAGTGTTTAAAAATACCCCAAACCAGCCCCAAACCGCTGACCGTTGGGAGATGCTGGGGAGCCGCAGGGAGGGTGTGATTGGTGCTCGTGGTTCCCCGCAGGGAAAGGCAGCAATTTCCTGGGGTTTTGGGATCTGCCAAAATTGGTTGGGGCCACGGACAAGGTCACAGGTGCATCTCACCCTGTCCCACTTGAAGGAGGTGCGATCCCACCCCGGGGGGTGCCTATGCAGGGCCTGGAGGGTTTTTTCCCTCTCTCCTCCCAAAATATCCCAAGTTTGGGATGTGGAGAGGCAGGCTCTGACCTCAAAGGGTGGAGCTCTGGTCCCTCCCCGAGCTCTGTCCCGTTTATTCCCGTGTCCCCAAGCTCCCCTTGCCTGATTCCTGTGGTAAGCAGAGCAAGGTGAGGGGCTGGAACATCCCAGTGAGTCAGCGATGAGCTCAGGCATCCTGCACGCTCCAGCCCCGCTCCTTCCCCCTTGGGTTATTTCCAGCACTTTGGGAGAGCACGGGGGGAGCAAGAGGATGCAGGAGGTTTTGTCATTTGTCACCCAGCAGTGGCCTGTCCCTGCATCCCTCCTGTGCTGGGATGCAGCTGGTGCAGCAGGCACAGCCTTCCCGTGCCTCAGTTTCCCCAGCCATTGGGAAGGGAGAGCTCTGGGATGCATCAGCCCCTGCGAGCAAAAAGGGGGCTGTGATTCCCACAGGGAGGAGCTGGGAAAGGCTGGGGAGAACAATGACTCTCCCTAAACCTTGCTGGAGCAGGAAAATCCTCAGGTTACAGTACAGTTCAGTTCAAGTACGGTTTCATTCCATTCCCAGCTGACGGCTCCTTCCGGGCACCACAGTTTGTGTGCAGGGAGTGGGGCTGGGACAGGGAACAGAGAGGGGTTTTGGGGGGTCATAAGGAAATTTTGGGGGTCAGAGAGGGGATTCTGGGGATGAGAGAGGGGATTTTGGGGGTCAGAGAGGAGTTTTGGGGGATCAGAGAGGGTTTGGGGGGGTTAGAGAGGGGCTTGGGGGTCAGAGCGGGGCTTTGGGGGTCAGATAAGGGTTCTTGGGGTCAGATAAGGGTTCTGGGAGTCAGAGAAGGGTTCTGGGGGTAACAGGGGGTTCTGGGGGTCACAGGGGCTGGCAGCAGATGTGCAGCAGATGGGGACAAGTGGCAAGTGTGGCCGGGTGCCAGGCGCTGGCACGGAGCACAGCAGTCGCGCTTTCCCAAGGAAAATTAAGATGCTTCCCATCCCAGCCCCCCTGCCTGGGTGTGAAGCGGCCTCCCCTGACAGGCGATGGCCCCCAGCTGTGTGTCCGTCCATCTGTCCATCTGTCCGGACAGCGTGCTGGAGGTGGCCGGTGTCCCCAGCAGGGCCATGTGTCCCTCAGCAGGTCCCTGCCCAGAGCTGGCACCTGGGCCATGCCGCCAGGGACGGGGGCCCAGGGGGTGCTGCTGGCAGCTTAGGGGGGACACTTGGGGTCCCTCTCTGGGTGACAACAAAACGAGAGTTGCTCCCTCACAGAGCCAGGCCCCGTTCCACGCTCCGGGGGTGTCACCCTGGAGCACATCCCGATTCCTGCTCCCCTCCATCCTCACCCGGGCCCTCACTGAGCTGCTCCTTTCCAAGATTAATCATTTCCTTCGGGCTTGTTTGCTTGGCTTGGACTGGTCACTTCAGCTGTGCTTCCCAGCCCCCGGCTCTGGAGCTGGATTGCTCCTTCCCGGGACTGCTGCCAGTGCTGTGCCACGGTCTTCTCGTGAGTCACGGCTCTGCTCAGCCCGGCCTCTCTGCCCTCAGCATCCCGTGGCATTCCCTGCACCTTCCCCAGCTGCTCAGCGTTCCATGCTGGATTTATCCCGGATTCATCCCTGCTTTGTGCCGCATCCCAGCTGCTCGGCTGCCCATCCCCATGCAGGTCACCCCATCCCGTGGCTCCCTGACCCCTGTGTCCCCCAGGAGGACAACCACAGCTACTACGTGTCGCGGGTGTATGGCCCAGGGGATGCGCGGCGCCGGGGGCTCTGGGTGGACATGGCAGTGGCCAACAGGAGCCAAGTGAAGATCCACGGGATCCTCTCCAACACGCATCGGCAGGCCTCGGTGAGCCCCGCCATGTCCCCATGTCCCCACGCCCAGCAGCGGCGGCGGCCTAGGGGTATCAGGGTCCCTGTGACAAGCTTGGGAAGTTTCAGGGTTTGGGAAGTGTTCGTGGGACACCCCTCCCCATTCCAGGGATGAAGGAAGCTGCAGGATCCCTGTGCCATCCCTGTGCCATCTCCTGTGCCATCCGTCTATCCCCTGTGCCACCCATCCCCTGTGCCATCCCCTGTGCCATCCCCTCTCCCACCCCTTGCAGCACGGACCAGGCTCCCTCCCCACATTCCCAGCCGTTTTTTTCCTGAGGGCTGAGCTCAGTTCTCACCCTGTCTCTATCCCTCAGAGGATCGTCCTGTCCTTTGACTTCCCCTTCTACGGCCACCTCCTGCGCCAGGTCACCATCGCCACGGGTGGTGAGCGGGGATGGGATGGGGTGGGATGGGATGGCCACAGTGGAGGGCTGGACATGGCTCTGGTGCTGCCTCTAACCTCACCCCACATGCCTGAGTCCCAGGGAGCTCAGAGAAGGGGATACAGCCCTTCCAACCTCCTCCCTGCACCCCCAATCCCCTTGGGGAGTCCGGAGCTGCTGCTCCCTCTGTTCCTACGGAGACTGGGGGACACAGGGGGGTCACAGAGGCTCAGAGGAAATCCAGAGGGGCAAAGAAAGGGATGGGTGAGGCGGGGCGGGGTGGTGGGAGGCCGGAAGGAGGTGCTGGGGTGGGGAGGGGGAGTGTGTGCTGCTTCATCCTCTGCCCGCTCAGGTTTTATCTTCGTGGGGGACGTCATCCACCGCATGCTCACGGCCACTCAGTACATCGCCCCGCTCATGGCCAATTTCAACCCCAGCTACTCCCACAACTCCACCGTGCAGTACCTGGACAATGGTGAGCCCAGCTCCGGCCACCCCCCTCTGCTCCTTCCCCAGCCCAGCTCGGCTCCCTGGGGCTCCCAGAGGACCCGGGTCTGACTGGAGTTTAACTGACTTTGCAAAAGGCAATGCCACTTGAATTTTAAACTAGGCTTTAGGGCTTCTCTTACTAACCAGCACAGGCTCTTATTGTTTAAGGCACTTAAAAATCTTCTTTAAAACTAAACTTGCATTTCTACCTCATGTCTGGGTGGATTTACACATCTTAATTTCTTGGAAGGTTTTAACTCAGTCCTCACATCTTTAGACACCCCTGGGCCTGGGGGGACTTTTACCCCAGCACCCGGGGATGTTCAGCCCCTGGTCAGGGATGTTTTTCTCTGCTCCCTGTGAATGCTGGTGATACCTTGGGAAGGCTGACCTGGAACAGAGACTGGACAGAGCTAGAGAATAATGCAGATATTTATAGAAAGGCCTTTAGGGTACACCTTGGGCACGACAAGAGCCTGACCAGGGCTACACCCAAGATGGACTAAGAATGGTGATAAAATGGACGAGTGGTCACAAGGTCTCACACTTTGATAAGTTTTGCGCCATTTGCATATTGGGGTTTAATGCTCCAGTTACAGCTTCAGGTTGTGAGGTCCCATCCTTCTTGTTCCTCCCTTCAGCCACCCTTGTTTGTGCTTTTAGGCCTGAAAGTTGTCCTTGGTCTCCATCAGGAAAAGGATTTGTTTTGTGTCCCTGCTCTGTGAAGAGAGCTCACTGACACTTAATATGAGCTCAGAACTGCACCCCTAGGCAGCAGAGAATCTGAAATACATGAAAGCTCAAACTTAAGGCATCATTTCCCCCCATTAGAGGCTTGACAAGGCCTTTTCCTCATCAAGTCTCTATTCTAAATATCTAGTAATAACAAGTATTCAATAGCAAACTATCTAACAATAGTAAACAGCTAACAGTAATAAAGGCAATGCTGGAGGTTGTGGGGTGAGATGGAGGCTCACGGGCAGGAAAGGACGGGTCAGGGTGGTGAGATGAGGAGCAGGGGGAGAGGGAAGGAATCAGAGAGTGGTTCTGGTCACCCCCAGGGACAGTGTTTGTGGTGCAGTGGGACAAGGTTTATCTCCAGGGCAAGGAGGACATGGGCAGCTTCACCTTCCAGGCCGCCCTGCACAGCAGTGGGAGGATCGTCTTCGGCTACAAGGAGGTGAGGGAGGGCTCTGATGGGGCAGGACGGTCCGTCAGGGGTCCTGGGAGAGGGGTTGGACACTCCTGGAGGAATGGAGCTGGGATCTGTCCCATCCTCTGTCCCCGGAGCAGATCCCGGTGCCAGTCCTGCAGATCAGCGCCAGCCAGCACCCCGTGAAGGCTGGGCTGTCCGACGCCTTCATGGTCCTCAACCCTTCTCCCGATGTGCCTGGTGAGTCCCTGGGGAGCTGCGGAGGCAGGGAAGGGATCCCACAGGGAGAGGGGTGGGTGGGGAGGGAGAGGTGTGGGATCCTCATCCTTGGGGATTTCAGGATGTGAGGATGCCCCGCTTGAATTTCCAGGGTGTGTGGGAGGTGTGTGGGGTTCTCCTGCCCCTCATGTTCCCCGTGCATCCCTTTCTGGGATCCATCTCCCCATGGCCAAGACCATCCCTTAGCCCCCTGCTCTGGCTGGAACTTTGCCCAGTCCAGAACCTCCATGAGCAGCCGAGCTCTTCCCTGATTTGCAGCTGACAAGGAAGAGGAGAGAAATCCAATCCTTCTTTGATTCCAAAGGAAGCTGCAGATGGACAAGAGCCTCAGGGGGTGCAGGGTGCCCCGTTCCCATAGGGAAGGGAGGTTTGGGGGGTCAGCAGCCGCCCCCGTGTCATCAGGATGTGGGAGTGCTCACATCCATGTCCTCATCCCCCGTGTGCCCTGAGCTGCAGAGCCCCCCGAAAAAAGCCCCTTCCAGCCTCTGCAGTCACGCGGAGCCCAACCCCGCTCCTCCTTCCCGGCTTTTCCCTGTTATTTCTGGAGCCATCTGGCCCTGATTTATTGCCCGTGGTTTGTGTGGTTCCTCCCCTCCCGCCCCTCAGCTGCTCCTTGGGCCGCTCCCTCCATCCCCGCGGAATTCCCGAGCCCTGTCCCGGGGTGTGAGGGCAGAGCAGATGCAGGAATGGGCAGGGGGAAGCGGGGTGGGGTGGAGAATCGCGGCTTGGAAGGATGGAGAGGAGCGGAGGATGCTCGCCCTGCTCATCTTCGCATTCCCGTGGCGGACGGAGGGCTCGGATTTCCCGATGCCCTAGGAGCATCTGGGCTGTGTCACCATCCTGAAGGCGGGACAGACCCCGCTGGCCCCGGGATGGAGGGGGCACGGCCCGAGGGAGGTGGGGCGGGAGGAGTTTTTTGAGGGGAGGCGACTGCAGGAGCCCCGGGAGCTCCCGGGAGGCTCCGGCCCGTCAGAGCCGAGCGATGTTTGGAGCTTGGGCTGGACCAGTCCCTCCTCGGTTCCTCTGCTCGGAGAGAGGGGCAGGGCAAGCTCTGAGCTCCTGGCAGAGCAGGAGAGGGAATCTGTGCCCAGGCACCCCCCAGCACCTCCAGCTCTCCCTCCAAGGGAACAACCCCACACCTGGGGCCACCTTTGCCTTTCAGCGCCTCCCCCAGACCCGGGTGGGGCCCAACCCTTGGCAGGGAGGATTTCGTGCCCGGTGTAAACCCCAGGCTCGGTTGCAGAGTCCCGGCGCCGGACGATCTACGAGTACCACCGTGTGGAGCTGGACACCAGCAGGATCAGCAGCCTGTCCGCCGTGGAGTTCACCCCGCTGCCCAGTGAGTCCCACAGCGCCTTCCTCAGCCGGAATTCCACCCGCAAACCATGGCAGCCTCCGGTTTCCAGCCCAAGGGGGCAGCCAAAGCAGGGTCGGGGTTGCTGGGAGGGCAGTGCCACCCATCTCCCGGCGCTTGGGGTCTGGAGTCATGGAGGGAGGGGGTGCTGTCAGCAGGGAGCAGCTCAGCCCTGTCCTGGGGTCCCCAGCTGTCCCTGAACCTCACCCACATCCAGCCGTGCCTGGATGGATCCAGGATGATCTTGAAATCAACCTTAGCTGACAGAAACCCCAAACCCCGGGTGTTTGCACACCCAACTCAGGCAGGAGGCTGAGATGCAGCACAGGAACAGCTGAAAAAGGAGGGATCTGCAGGAAATTCCCTCTTCCCTCTGCTTAGAGGTCCCCAGAAAGGGACAAGAACAGTGGTTCCAGCCACCATGGCCCTGGGGAACACGCTGCCATGGTCCCTGAGCTCCCCTGGTCCAATTCCTCACTCCCTGCACTGGCAGCTCCTCCCACCTGAATTCCCTTTTCCTCGGTCCCTCCTCAAGCAGCAGCTGGTTTTGCTGGACAACGGTTCACTTCGGCTCTGTCTCCAAGGCATTTTCAATGCCTCCGCACCAGGCTGAGATTTCTGGGAGGTGCCTCGAGCGGGTTCTTAGTGGCTGGGTCCAAGGACACGAGGCAGAGCCGCCGGTAAATCCGGGGTGAGAGTAAATCTGCCATGGAGACACCCAGGGGCTGCATTAAACGCTCTCCCCGGGGTGTTTGATGACAATTTTAGCAGCAGGCAGGTTACTGCAAGCAGAACATAAATAACCATTCGGCAAGAACTCTGCTTTTTTCCTGCTGGAGGTTTGTTTTTTCCCCCAGCAGCTCAGGGAGATGGGAGCGGTGCCTGCAGAGGAGCTACAGAGAACCAGACCCTGATGTTTCTTCTGGGGGGTTCAATTTTTAGCCTTTTTTTGGGGTCAGAAGGAAGGGATTTAGGCTCTACCTGCTGCTGTAGAGGCCTGAGGTTGTTCCCTGCCTTGGGAAGGTGTAAGAAGGGACGGGAGATGAGGAATGGAGGCCACTGGAGAGTGTGGGGAGGTAGCCCAGGTGAGGGGGAGCTCACCCAGGGGCAGGACAGGTGGCCCAGGGAGGGAGCACCTGGGCTGGGGGAAGCTGTTCCAGGTGTCCCGGGCAGGATGGGGACACTGCTGCCCTCCAGCAGGGAGTGATCCTGTGATTCCATCCCTGGGAACGTCACAGCACCGGGCCCGCTCTGCGCTCTGCCATTCAGGGCCTGGTTAAAACTCCTCCTTTCCTTGAAGTCTTTGGCATCCAAGCCTGTCCTGGCTGCCTTTTCTAGACCAAACTCTGCTGTGTGAGCAGCAGAGTTCCTGCAGGACCCCTTGGAGTCAGCACAGCCTGGAGGGGTTCAGCTCCTTCCCCCCAAGGAGCAACAAGAAATGGCAGAAATTCCCAGCTGCGTTTTAATTCCCAGCGAAATGAAACAGGAAGAGCTGGGAGCCCAAAGTGCTGGGAAGGAGCTGCTCCCTTCCTTTTCCACGGAGGTTGGGTTGGATACTCGGGGCTTGCTGCTCTGGTGCTACCCAAACCTTCAGCTCCCTGCAGCTGCTCCCCTGTGTCGTGCAGATGCTGGCATCTGGCTGGAGCCTCTCTCCTCTCTCTTTTCCAGCCTGCCTGCAGCACCAGAGCTGTGAAATGTGCGTGAGCTCGGAGCTGACCTTCAACTGCAGCTGGTGTCACGTTCTGCAGAGGTACCTGCCACCAGTCTCCTTCCCTGGCTGATGCCTCTGGAGCTGGGGCAGTGTCTCTACCAGTATTCCTGGGCTTTTAAAAATCATTTTTTATAAATAATTTTTTACTATTTTATATAAAAATATTTTAAAATAATATATTTTATATATTTTACCACAATACATATATATAATATAATTATATATAATTATATATTATTTTGTATACAATATATATTATTTAAAATATTTTTATATAAAATACTTTAATTATTTTATTATTTTTATTTATATTATTTATTTTTATTGTTCCCTTTTTGTTGTTTTTTTGGGGAGGGGCATGTGCTAAGATGCTGGTTTTAGTCCCACAGTCACAGTGAAGCCATGAGCTGATTTTCCAGTTCCAAGCCACTCCAAGGCTGCATTTCCTGGGGCTTTTTAGTCCTGGAACAAGCTGGGACCTGAGGCAGGACTCACATTTTTTGTCAGCAAGCTTAAAAACAGGGGAAACTTGTCCTACCTGGGGCTGGGGTTAGTGGGAGTGCAGGGCAGGGAGGCTGGAAGGGCTCCAGGGGAAGGCCAGCAGGGAGGTGACAGCACTGGGGACAGTCCTCTTGTGTGGGACAGCTCTGCTGGTCAGGGATGGCGCCAGCAAAGCTATGGGGGGGGAATTCCTGATTTTTCAGAGGGGGGTGGGGTGGTGAACGGAGGATGTGGTGTTGTCCCTGCTCTGCTCCAGCTCAGGCAAGGTTTTAACAGAACAGGAGATTTTTAATGAGATTGAGTTGAAGGGTTTATTGAGAGCTGGTGGCAGGGGAGGGGATAACCCAGTAACACAGATCCTGTGCCGTGCAAACCCCGCTCTCCCGGGGGCACCTCCCAGCCCCCTCCTCATCCCCTGAGCCACCCCAAAGCTGCACCGAGTCCCTGTGACACCCCCCGGGCCAGGGAGGTGACATTTGGCACTGACAATGGCTCGGTGGGAAGGGGACATTGTCATTCTGGTGAGCCCAGGCGTGGTTCCGGTGGCAAAACTCGAGCCTGGGGTGCCGCGGGTTCGTCTAAGTTTTCACAGCCTCTCCCCACCCTCCAAGGGAGGAATTCCTTCCCGATATCCCACCAACCCCAGCCCTCTGGCAGTTTTAACCCTTTTTTTCACTATCCAAAGCCCCAGCTGCTGTTGCTGCTATTTGCTCCAGAGTCCTCCCAGCTCTCTCCTCAACACTGAAATCTCTATTTTTGCCTCTCTTGAGCCCGTAACTGTGACAGAAACTGGAGTCCGAGCAAAGATCTCAGCAGGAGCTGAAGTTTCTTTGTGGTTTCTCCTTTCCCTGGGGGGTAAATTGGTGTTTGCACGAACTGCTTGGGGTTTTGGTCCGCCCCGAGCCTGTCCAAAGGTCAGAGCACTGCTCCCTCCCCTGTTCCTGCAGGGAATTTTCGGGCTGGGGTGTTTGCCTGATGTCATTTGCAATCCCTGTTTTTCCTGTGCAGATGTTGCTGGAAGGAGCCCAGCCAACCTCGTGGACCTCGCGGCCTTGCCCTGGCACCGAGTCCAGGGAATGGAAACTCAAACTCAGCCCGTGCCTTTCTCCTGTTTTCCCCTCTCTTTTTCCCTTGGAGAAGCGCTCTTGACCCTTTTCCTTCTCTGGCAAGGGGAATATTTGGGCTCTTCCAGCACAGCTGTGTGGAAACCCCACACCTCTGGTTAAAATCTTGGAAATCACCTTCCCAGGCCCCGTTTGTCCAAGGATTCCCACCCAGCACCGGCCAGGGCGGGATTTGGGATTTCTGGGAGCTGAGGAACCGCAGGCACTCCCACCCTCCTTACCTGGCCCTGGACAATCCCATTCCTCCTTTTCCCCACAGGTGCTCCAGCGGCTTCGACCGGTACCGGGAGGAGTGGCTGAGCTACGGCTGTGGCCAGGTGAGCCCAGAGAATCCCAGCCCTTCCCTGTGGGCTGGGAATGGGGCTGAGCTGCCGGAAAATCCATGGCCCAGCTCAAAAAAGGATGATCTGGATCAGACTGGGCATCTCTTGGGATTTCCCTTTGCTCCCTTTAGATATCCCTTTGGATATCCCTTTATTCCATTTCCATATCCCTTTATTCCCTTTAGATACCCCTTCCCCTCTTCTTTATTGCCGTTTTTCCCTTTATTCCTGTTATTCCTCCACCTCCCAGAACGTGACTCTTACTCACTCCAGGCAGGAAGGAGCAAACCCTGTTTGTGTCCCTGGGAGCAAAATTATCCCAAAACTCCTTCCTTTGTCTCACAAGGATCATCTTGTGAGACAAACATCTGCTTCTGCTTTGGTCTTTTCTCTTTTTTTTCTTTCTCTTTTTTTTGTTCCTTTTTGGTTTGGTTTGTTTGCTTCAATTTTGATGGGGTTTGTTGTTTGTTTGGGGATTTTTTGGTTTGGTTGTTTTTTTTTCCTAGTTCAGTTTGTGGGGTTTTTTTTAGTTTTTTGGGGTGGTTTTTTTGTTTGTTTGTTTGTTTGTTTGTTTTGGGTTTTTTGGTGGGGTTCTTTTTGGTGGTTTTTTTTAGTGATTTTACTCTACTTTCTTACTGAAAACTCAGCTTTATTTCCTATTAACCAGAGGGTTGAATGAGGGGAATGAGGGGAACAGTGACCATGTGAGGTCACTGGACCCATGCGAGGTCATCCAGAGGTGCATGAAGCTCAGGCTGCAGGATTTGTCACTTGTCCTGCTGAAGTCCTTCCCGAATTATCCTCTCCTTCTCCTCGCCTCTGGGTCACTCTTGGCCCTCGTCCCCCCCGCTTCCCCTCTGTGTGGGAAGCAGAGCCCTCCCGGAATTTCCTGCTGGAGGGAAACCAGGGAAAAACAGCTCCAAATTCTCTCAAATTTTCCTTTTTTCAGTCGGATAAAAAGACCTGTGAGGATTTAGCAGAAGGCGGCCACTACCCAGCACCCCCGGGCAGCTCCCTGTCACCGCCAGCTCAGGATGTCACCTCCCCCACGGCCTCGCTCTTCCTCGACAGCCTCACCACCGAAGGTGGGTGCCCAGGGTCACCCCCAGCCCTGAAGGCTGTCCCTGGACAGGTGACCACACACCCCTGAGCCTGGAAAAGTGACCCTGCACCCCAGAGCCCTGGGCAGGTGATCCCTGGGCAGGTGATCCCTGATCCCTGGAGAAGTCATCCCCCACCCCTGAGCCCTGGACAGGTCACTCCCCATCCTGGAGCCCTGGTAAAGTGACCTCCATCCCTGAACCCAATCCCTGGACAGATAATCCCCCATCCCTGATCCCTGGGACAAGTGATCCTCCATCCCTGATCCTGATCCCTGGAAAGGTCTTTCACTGCCTCAAAAAGCAAATCCAAATCGAAGTAAAAACCAGGAGCAGATAGGTTTTGGAGCAGAATCAGGGAATGGTTTGAGTGGGAAGGAACCTCAAAGCCCATCCAGTGCCATGGCAGGGACACCCTCCACTGTCCCAGGCTGCTCCAAGCCCCATCCAGCCTGGCCTTGGACACTTGCCAGGGATCCAGGGGCAACCACAGCTGCTCTGGAAATTCCATCCCAGCCCCTCCCCACCCTCACAGGGAGGGATTTCTTCCCCAAACCCCCTGCTGAGCCCATTTCTCCATCTGTGATACCTGGATCCGTAAAATTCTGGAATCCCAGAAGGATTTGGGTTGGGAGGGACCTCAGAGCTCATCCCATCCCAAGGGCAGGGACACCTCCCACTGTCCCAGGGTGCTCCAAGCCCCGTCCTTGGGGAGGGATGAGAACAGGAGGTGATGGAAAGGGGAAGGAAGGGCAGCCAGGAGGGGACCCTTGGGGGAGTGAAGCACGGCGGGAAGAGCTCCAGGGTTTTCCCAGCTTTTTACCCATTTGTGAAGGTCAGCAAGCAACCAAGCCCTGGTGGGCAGAATCCGCAGGATCCCAAAGGAGTCAATCCCGGAGAGAGGGGCTCGGGATTTCACTGGGCTCGGGATTTCACCGGGCTCGGGACTTCTTAGGCGGGTCAAGGCTGCCAGGACTCCCAGCCTGGAATTACCGTGCTGATCGCCCTCTTCTTGGGAACGCTGCTCCACAAAAAGCCCCGAGCTTCCCTGGAGCCCCTCTGAGTTCCAAAGCTCCACAATCCCATTAACGTGGGGCCGGCTCCACCGATCCTGGCGCAGGTAACGCTGGGATTTGGCTGCTTAATAGTCCCTAACGCTAATTAGGATAAATAGAAAGGGGCATTGGTAATTGTCCTTCAGTGCTGGGAAGGGGCTGGGTGGCGGAACGGAGCAACTGCCTGGCAGGGCTGACTTTGAAAGGAGCAATTAAAGGGAAGGGGGGGTTGGAACTCCACCACGGATATTATTTTCCAGCCCATCGCCGGTTCTTGGAGAAAAAAAAAAAAAAAACAAAAAAAGGAATGAGAGGCTCTGTGTGACAGAGTCAGGCATGAAGTTAATTTGTGATCTTGGAAGGGAACAAACGGCAGCTGCACCGGGAGGAGAGCTGGAGAACAGCAGAGGAGCAGCTACACGAAAGAGAGGACCTGGCCCTCAGTGTCTTCCCCAGCCAGCCCAGATCCCTGGATCTGTGTCCTTCCCAGTCAGCCCAGACTGGTGGATCTGCATCCACCCCACCAGCTCAGCTCTGCGGATCTGTGTCTTCTTCAAGCACCCCAGCTCCCTGGGTCCTCATCCTTCCCAATCACCCAGCCCAGTCCAGCTCTGTGGATCCACATCCTCCCCACCAGCTCAGCAACATGGATCTCCATCATCTCCACCATCCCACCTCCCTGGATCCATGTCCTTCCCACCATCCCACCTCCCTGGATCCATGTCCTTCCCAGCCAGCCCTGTTTTTTGGATCCACATCCTGCCCAGCCCTTCCAGCTCCCTGGATCTGCTCCTGGAGCTCTGAAGCCTGACTCACCGGCCACGTGCCAGTGCTGCAGCCAGAGCAGGGGGAGCCGAGCCAAGCCCCAGGACTTCTGGATCGGGATTTGGAAGTTGAACCAAGCTCTGGGGATCTGGATCAGGGTTTGGAGGCCAAACCAAGCCCTGGGAATTCTGGATCAGGGTTTAGATGCCAAGCCAAGTCCCGAGAATTCTGGATTGGGATTCCACCCCCGTGAGGGCGGTCATGTGGAGCCTGTCAAGAGACAAACCCTTCTCCAGTAGATCCTGTATGCTCCAGAACGAGCCAAGGACTGGAAGTGGATTTTGAGTATTCCCTGGATTTCTTTGGGATGCGCTGGCTGCGAATTCCATGGGCCGAACACAGACACCCCGTTCTGGATCCAAGCTCCCACTGGGAGCCGTGACCGACCCCTTCCCTGGGATATTTGTGCTCCAGGTGCCACCTCAGTGAAGGAAAACCACAACCCACACCCCACTCACTCACTGGGGTTTTCCAGGTGCCTCCCTTTTCCACAGAGATTTAAAACTGCCTGGAGATCCCATCCCAGGGGGAAGGAATTGGGTGGGAAGCACAAGGATATCACAGAAAGCTCCTGATTTATTGTTTTGCTGTCTTTTCTCCTTTCAGATGACACGAAGCTCAACCAGTTTGCAGGAGGAGAGGGTGAGGCCTTCATCCC
This sequence comes from Phylloscopus whistleri, assembly GCA_017589585.1. Taxonomy (NCBI): domain Eukaryota; kingdom Metazoa; phylum Chordata; class Aves; order Passeriformes; family Phylloscopidae; genus Phylloscopus; species Phylloscopus whistleri. The sequence goes on along the minus strand of JADMLD010000974.1, from coordinate 746,136 downwards.
TCTCTCTGCTCCAAGGGAACTCAGGATTCCCTGGATTTGGGTACTCCGGAGCTGCGGTTGGGCTGTGGGGAGGACAGGTGGACCCCACCAAGATCAAGATGCAATTCCTGTTGTCCTCACCCTGATTAGTGCAATTCCAGCCAGTGAAAAAAGTTGGGAATACTCTGTTTTATCCTGACACTGTTTGTCCACATTTCCCACTCACTCCTGCCAACTCTAGGAGTTTTCTCCTTCCATGAAATTCCCATTATTTGCAATATCTTTATAGACACAAAGCTCTTTTTTCCTTTGAATTTCTCTGGCTGGGACATTAAAAAAAAACGTAAAATCCAACTATAAATTGTCCCTTGCCCAGCTCTGCCTTTTCCCTCCCTTTTCCCGGGAATCCTGGCTCTGCCCCAGTCTTTCCATCAGCTGCTGTGGTGCCCTTACTAATTCCAGAGGTTCTGGAAGGATCCAACCCCTCTTCCTCTGGTGTTGGGATCCTCTGCAAAGCAGCAGTGAATCCCTGTTCCCTGGGAAGCTCAGCTGGCAGGGTCAAGCCACAAAGCCTTTGAAATCCACATTATTCCAAATTTTACCCAAACCGCTCCCCAAACCCCTGGGAATGTCACTGGGAATGGGCCCCAGGGGAAGAGGGGTTGGATCCTGGGTGTCTCCATGGGGTTGCTGAGGTCTCAGCCGCTCCAGGCTCAGCTGGATCCTGTTTTGCAGGCACAGGGAGCAGCCTCCCCTCCCGGAGCGCCCCCATCCCCACGGGCACCGTGGTGGGCATCGTGGTGGCCGTGCTGCTCCTGGCTGGGATCATCCTGGCTGGGATCTACATCAGCAGCCACCCCACTTCCACTGCCGCCCTCTTCTTCATCGAGGTGAGTCAGGAGCTCAGCCCTGCCCAGTAAATCATCCTGTCCTCCCCTTCCTCCCACTTTCCTGGAACCGTGTCCTTCCCACCATCCCAGATCCTGGATCCGTGTCCTTCCCAGCCAGCCCAGTTCAGTGGATCCACATTGCCCTCAGCCCAGGACAAATCCCAACCTTCCAGAGGAGAGCAGGGAGCAGCAGGGATTTTGGGAAGTTCCTATCCAAGTTCTTTTACGTGCTCCTGCTGCTCTCCCAAACTCCAGGGGACAATTTAAACTTGTCCTCTCTCCTTCCTTCACTGTTTTATTTCTCTCCTTTTTACGCTCTGCCTTTTTTCCCTCTTTTTTCCCCCAAATCCAAGCTGGTTCTTGGGCGTTTCAGATCCACACTTTCCACAACCTCTGGAACTCCTAGGCTCTGTCCCTTCAGGATTCATCCCTGAATTTGGGGTCATTCCCTGGGATTTTCCATCTTTCCTTGGGTTTTTCCTTAGTTTTACCCCACTCCCAGTTTTTTCCCCACCATTTTTCCCACCCCAGGTGCTCCCAGCCCAATCCAGGGCCGAGTTCATCCTTCGGGAGCACAAACTGGGGTTTGGAGCTTGATCCCCACCCCTCTGTATTGGGAGAATTCCTGGGTTTCATCCCATTTTATCTCTCTTCCAGCTGGATTTGGATCTGAAGGGCCCGGGCCAGCTGTCTGGGGTTCCAGAAGACTTCTGGAATTTTCTCTGTCTCCAGCTGCAGGAGCACCTGGAGACAGCAGGAAACCTGAAAATTGCCCCTTTAACATTATTTTTACTGAAGTTTTTCCTAATTTTTGTTGTGATGAGCCTCTGGGGTGGCTCTGGATGGAGATCGGGGTCCCACATCCTGACTCCAGGAAGGGCTTTGGCTCGGGAGCCTCCCAGGGTTTCCTACTCCTTCTGTGCCATTGGAGTTCAGGATTAACCTGCAAAATAATCCCACAAATCAGGCCCTAACCCCTCTTCCCGAAGCTGGAGGGCTCTGCCAAGCGGCCCAGCTGGATTTTGGGGATTGGAATTGCTGAGAGCTGTAGGAATGCTCCAAGCAGAGGAGTTTCATTCCCAGGATGACGACCAGGGGTGGGGAGGTGGTCCAATGAACTCCACCTGCTGCCAGAGCCGGATCTGCGGGACCCGGAGGAGTGGGATGGATCCTGGCCTGGGGGATAAGCAGCACTCAGCCCTCAGCCTCTCATGGTCCATCCTTGGGATATTCCTGGAGCCTTTCTCCTCCATCCCTGTGCAGAGGGAAGCTCTGAGGACCATCCCCCAGGCCTCTCCCAGTCGAGATGCTGAAATTTTTGGTGGGATTTATCCACCCCCTGAGGAGAAGGGGCAGTGCTTGCCCCTTCTGTTCCAGGGAACGCTCATGGTCCTCCTGGGCTGCTCCAGGCACAGATTATCCCTGTTTTTCCAGGCTGATTTCACTGGAAGCTCCATTCCCTCCCTGCTCCCCATCTAGTGGCTCAGCTCAGTGGGATCGATGCATTCCAAAAAACCCTTCTCAAGTGTTAAACAATATTTTAAAATTCACTTTGTTCACTCAAATGCTCACACCAACAGCCCCCTTTGTGTCCCAGGACCCATTTCCCCCATTTTTTCCCATTTTTCCCCATTTTTCCCCATTTTTTCCCATTTTTTCCCATTTTTTCCCATTTTCCCTGCAGAAATTGGCACCGAGGGCCCTGTCCCAGTATGGGGTTTTTATCTTCTTTTCATCTGTCACAGCCAGGATGAAATGCTCAGGAGATGCAGTTTGTGTTCAGACTCAGATGTTTATTAATTCTTATCTGTAGCACAGGCTCACAAGCTGTGAGTTCCAGCTAGCAAAGTGACAAATGGCTCTGTGTCTGTCTCTGTACAAGGCCTTTTAAGCACAAACTGTCCAATTGTGAGATGACACCTAAATTATTTTTACTTTTAACCCAATAACCAAACACCCGTGGCCTGCAATGCAGATTTTCTTACCCAGTTACAAACCCGTGGAGAAGAAGGTGAAAGAAGAGCTCAGCCTACACCCTAAATCCTCCATCTTGTTTTATATATATCACTGTATTCTAAACCCTTCAACTCTAATTTTCCACCCTGATTTGCACAGCTCTATTCAAACCCCACACCCACAATCCCAGTGCTGTCACTCAGTTTTGGGAGTTGTTCCATGGCCTCAGGTCAATGCAGGGTTTGCTTGGGGGTCAGTGCCTGCCAGCACAGAAAGCCTGAACTCCTCAGTGCCCAGGGTTCCAACATCCCAGCTCCTCACATGTTAAGGTTCTTGCTTCCTTTTTTTCCTTGCCAAGGTCAGGATTAATACACGGGAAACGTAGGTTTGGTGTCCAGACTTGGATGTTTATTATTTCTTATTCTATCTACACACTCACGAGCTGTGAGCTCTAACTAGCAAGTTAGAGAAACGAAGTAAAATGGAGCCCTTCTAACTCCTTCCAGGGTTATTTAAGCACCAGTTACCCAATAACGAGGTGACACCTATATTATTTATATTTCTGAGCCAATAATGACCACCCAAGGCCTGCAATGTGGACTTTTTTCACCCAATTACAGAAAACCACCCAAACACATAAAGAAGAAGGAAGGAGGAGGTGAAGAAGGACTTAGACAATGCCCCAAATCCTCCATCTTAATTCACATTTATTGCTACATCCTCAAACCCCAGATCCTCGTTTTCCAGAGCTCCAAGGCTGACGTGCCTCTGTTTCTGTCCCCAGCGGAGGCCGCACCGCTGGCCCGCCATGAAATTCCGCAACCACGCCAACCAGGCCTCGTACGCGGAGGTGGAGGTGGCCAGCCAGGAGAAGGAGGGGTTTGTGGAGGCCGAGCAGTGCTGAGCACTTCTCCCGAGGAATCCCCAGGAATCCCCAGCCTCCCGTGTTCCCAGAGCGCCGGAATCTTCTGTTGTCCTGTTCCATTGTCCCCTCTTGGAAAAGGAGCGGCGAAGAGAGGGAGAAGACCCCAGAAGGAGATTTTTTTCGGGAGGAAAAAATTCCTCCTTTTTTGGAAGGAATCCAGGCTAGTCGTGCCTGGATCCTCGCGGGCAGTGGCTGGAGCCGCACAGGGCTGAATGTGGAGGGGAAAAAACACAGCCGATTTTCCCAGCTTGGTGGGGATTTCCGGCTTTTTTCTGGTTGTTTTTCCTCTTCCCTCCTCTGCTGGAGCCTGACCAGGGGCAGGGATGGTGGGGGAATCTCCCCGTGGGCAAACCAGGGGTCAGCTGGAGCAGCAGAGAGGATTTTTGTGGTGCTCAGGTGCGTTGTGCTGGTGCCCCTGGAGCAGGAACAGATTCCGTGGTGTCCCAGGAGGGGCACCCAGGGCTCCTCTCCCACCCCCTCAGCCCAGCTCTGTCCCTTTCTCCACACCCCGCTTCTCCTCCTTTAATCGACATTTTAATTTTGCCTTCACAGCCTGGATTTTCCCATCCCACCTCTGTTTTTCCACACCCACCCCCCCCCCAATTCCAACTCTCCTTTCCAAGCAGCCCCTTCCACACCCCCTGCTCCCAGGACAGGGGGATTTGGTTTATTTTGAGGACAAAACCCCGCAGAGGATTCACCTCCAGGATCTGTGTGGCTTTGCTGCACTTCTGGGCACTTAATTAGTTTGCTAAATTGCTAATTGTGACCCTTGGTCCTGAAGGGGACAGAGAGAGGGGGAGAAATAAATCTGAGATTCTTCCAAAATGTGTCCTCTGATGGCCACGGATGCAGTGGGAACAGAGAGGGTTTGAGGGGCAGAGCTCTGGGATAAATCCTGGAGTAAATCCAGGCTCGTTCTTGGGTGTTTCAGATCCATGAGGAGTGCCTGGACATGGCAGGAAACCTGAAAATTACTCATAATTTTTAGTTTTTCCCTAATTCTGGTTTCATTTCCCCATGTCTGGGATGAGCCCCTGGGTGTGGATGGATATTGGGATCCCAGATCTCAGCCCCAAGGAAGGCTTTGACTCGGGACCTCTCAGGTTTTCTACTCCTTCTGTGCCATCAAAATTCAGGATTCACATGCAAAATAATCCTACAGATCAGGCCCCAAACTGAGGGAAAAAAACCAACCCAGGATCCCAAATCCAGAGGGAGGCAAATTTTCTTTCCCAAAAAAGCTGTTGGATTATGAAGCTTTCACCCCTCCTTATTTTTAATTTTCTCCTGCTCCTCAGCTCTTTATTCTGATAATCAAATTTGGGGTGTATTTTGTCCCCTGGCTGGCTCAGTTGTCACTGCTGGTGATTAGTGCCAGAGGCAGGGTCTGGCTAATTAATGTTTTCCTTCTCATCCACTGAATTTATGGAACCATTACAGATAAATATGGATATATGGATGTTTGGTGGCACTCAGACCCCAGACTCAGCTTCCTTGCAGCCCCTGGTGAGGTTTTTTTTCATAAAAGCATCAAAATGCTTGAGCTGAGTCATGATGGTGGCCCAGACAGTCCCAGATGTGGAAGAGAAGTTTCATTCCCAAATCAAGCTTTTTCCTAAAAACTGGTTCTTGCCCTGAAGTGGGAAATTCAAAGGGAATTTTTTTTCACCCAGTTTTTGCCCCAAATCTGATCTCCTTTGAAATGGTGGTGAGTGAATGAGGGGTATTCTCTGTATTTCACTCTTTTCAAATGGTTACATTTTGAATTATTAATCCCAGTAGTTTTAGGCCTGGTTTCCTCTGTTTTTCTGCACATGAACACATGGGAACAGCAAGATTTTGGGTCCTTCTCTTCCCCCGCAGCCCCTGGAACTGCTGGGAAGCTTCCAAGAGTTCTGAAATGCCATGGATTTAGAGGAAATCAGACTTTAAAGAGCGAGCATTGTACCAGTCGCTGGGGTTTGTGCTGCAGCTGGGATTTTGGGAGGATTCCAGAGAAAATAAGGATTTAGGGAAGGATTCAGGTGGGGAATCCCAACATCCACAACTCAGGCTAGACTGGGACAGTAAAACACCTGGATTTGGCTGGATTGGGATCTGTAAAACACCTGAAATTCAGGGAGATGCCGAATTTGGAGTGCCTGGAGTAAAAAAAAAAAAAAAAAAAAAAAAAGGGGGGGGGCTCTTTATTTTAAAATTATTTTTAATTTTTCCTAAAAGGGAAGGACCAAACCCAGCCAGGCTGGCTCTGCTCCAAGGGTTTGTTCTGCCTTCCTGAGGTTTGGGATTTGGGCATTCCCAGCTCCAATCCCTCATCTCTGAGGTGGTGGAGTAAAAGGAGAAATTCCTGCCAGCTCCAGGCTGAAGGTCTGGATCCAGCTGACATCTCCCACCACCCAGCCTGAAGAGCAGAAATTCTCTGTCCTGCTTTCCCACTGGGGGCTGGAATTTCACCCCTGGGCAGCTCCTGCAGGGAGAATATTCCCAAATATTCCTTGTGCTGGAAGAGGAGTTGGAAATCTGGGAAATCCAGGAAAACCCAGCTTAGAAAGAAGGAGAAAATGGCTTTTCCACCACCAAGTTTGCTCAAAAAGCCGATTTTGGATGCTTCAAATCCAACCCGTGAGGGTCAATCCTCCTTTTCCTGCCCGGCAAACTCCGAGGTGCCAGATAATCTCGGAGTTTTGGAGCAGGGACGTGATGATGACAACCCAAAATCAGTTTAATTTCGCTTTTCCAGCTACATCCTGAAGTTTTCCTCTGTGTCCCTGCCTGACAGAGGGGCCAGGGGTGCAGCTGTGCCCAGCTTGGGTGGCTCAAAAAGAGGGGAAAAACCCCAAAGTGTGCTCCAGCTCCTCCTCTGTGCCACTGCTGGGCCCCTCCCGGGGGGAAATTCCATCCCCTCCCTGTTCCTCCCCCTCTGAGCTGGGTAAACACAAACCAGGCTTGGGGGAGACCCAAGGGAGGATGTTTTGGGGCAGAAACCTGTAGGGTTTTTTGATATTAAAAATTATTCTCTCGCTAACTAAAGGCCTGTTTTCCACATACTTGAATTTCCAGCAGAGTGTGGACCGTTCTGAGGGACTGAAGGCACATTATCTGGCTTTTCTGCATTTTTTTGTGGATTCTCTGCACGGGATAGAAGCTGGATATGGAATAAAAACCTTTTCTTTTTTCCAAATAAACCCTGCAGAGGATTCTTGCTGATGGCCTGGGCTGCTGGGTGGGCTGGGAATGGCTTTCAGCCTGAATTGTTTTCATGGATGCTCCAGGAATACAGGGAATTATTTCTTTTAAGGCTTTTTTTTTTCCTGTCTCATTGTTACAGGGGAAAACAGGAGTTTTCAGGGCTCAGAACAAATAATCGAGGTTTAAACCAAAGCTCTGATTTTCTTCTCATTTATTCTGCTTGGATTATTTTAATTATTTTGGATTATTTTGGATTATTTTGGATTATTTATATTTTTTTACTTGCTCAGCAGAGTTTCCTTGGGTCATTTGGCATTTTTACAACATTCAGGGTCAATATTTTGATCTCTGTATTGATCCCAAATTATTTCAAATATAAAAATCACTTCAAGGTCATTCACAACCTGAGACCTCTGGGCATAACTCCACACCCATGCTTCCTTTTTTAAAATCTGTTTATTCCCATTAGAAAAATTAAGAATAAAGCCATTTCTTTTTCCCATTTTCCCTTTCACCCTGTTCATCTCTCTTTTCCTTCAGGAGCCTTTTCCAGGCTGGGAGAAGCTGTGCTAACAATGCAAACAGGTAGGAGTTAATTTCATTTAAGCAGGATTAAAGAATTCTCCCATCCTGGTGCCTTTTTCTGTTTCTCTGAGTGGAGAAGCAGCAGATCTACAATTAGAGATATAAATACTTGGGTTTTATATCAATATTCCAGTTTATTTTTTTAAGATCTCCCGTTAATATACACATACACACATGTAGGTCACTAATTTTAATAGAAAATAAGGCGCAAATTGAATCACGGTCAACAAATGTTTTTCACACCAAACAACACCTGCCAAAAGGGGGGGAAAATCACCCCAAACACGGATTTGCGCCCTGGAAATGCAACCTCGGGTCCAAAGCAGCATCTTGAGCCATAATTAACAGCACTGACAGCAAGGAGGGAGCAGATTGCTCCAGCAGGGCCTGTGGGTGGAGGAATCAAATCTCAAACAGAGGCTCTGAATCTGCATTTCCAGGCAGGATTCAGCTCTGGGTAGGGGTGGGAGCGGGGAGCTGGGGCGTTAAAGGGATTTATTGCACCTTGGCTTGCCTCACTCAGCAGGGAGGGATGGGAATGGTTTCCTTTCTCGCAGAGAACTTGGGAGTTTGGCTGGGTTTTGGGGGGGATGTTTGCAAGGAAAAGGTGTTTTAAGGCAGGGTGGAATCACCTGGAGCTGCTTTTTCCCCTCTCAGATATCAGGATGAGTAGAGGGTGCAATCCTGGGGTGGGATAATTACCAGCACAATCCTGAAAATAAAGTGGATTTAAAGGAGCAGGGAACACCTGCACATTTCCCTTCAGCTGCCACGAGAGGATCCTGAAATCACCTTCATCTCCCCCCACAATTTTCCTGTTAAAAAAGATGAGGAAAAGCCCAATTCCGAACATTTCCCGTTTATTTTTTCTTCCCTTTCCCCTTTTTTCAGGCAGAAAATCCCACTTGTTTCACAAGTAGGTCAGGCCAGGCAGCAATTTCCCCCCCATTTTCAGGAAAACTGAGCTAAATTTCCTCAGTCCCCTCTTCGATTTCAGCTAGCAAACATTGACAGGTGGTTTTGCTAATTTTTTTAAAACAGCTAACAAAATCTCCAGCATGTGCTGGCAGAACTCATGTAAACCTCTTTTTTTTTTTTTTTTTTTTTTTTTTTCCCACTGCAAAGAAATGACATCACTGAGGAAAAAAAAAGGAAAGAAGGAAAAAGCCTTTTAAATTTGCTTTTTTTGAGGGCTGCAAGGAACAGGTTTGGAAGGATAATTGTGGGGTTGGTGCTCTGTGACGAGCTGCAGGCAGGTTCCTCCTGCTCTTCAGGGTTATTTCCATGGTTCCTCTTGGCTGCAGGAGGATTTTGAACTTCTCCAGCTGAGGAAGGGACTTTCCAGAATAATAAAAAAAATACAAACCCTGAGGTGAGAATTCCTGAACTCCTTCACCTTTCCCAGCTGGCGGAGGTGGGGATAACTTGATTCCCCCTATCCCAAGGCTTTGTGCCATCATCCAGAGCTGGGACTCAGGATTCTGCCTCTGGAGTCTTCCAAACCACCATGGAGACGTCCCTGGGCTCCTCCTGCCTCAGCATGGTTGAGTGAGGCCGACACCTCCTTCCCCAGCTCGGGGGTTTAATTTAAATTAAATTAAATTTAAAATTTAGAATTTTGAAATCCTTGGAAGCAAGGCCTGGTGGAAGGGCAGAGCAGGGTTGATTTGGCTCAGCCCAAAATTTGGTGGGGAAGGCAAGGAAATGGCAAATCCCAGCAATTAAATCCACTCCTGTCCCCACAGAGACAGTTCTGATCCCAGGGGGAACAGGAACAGCTGGAAAATCTGATTATTAGGGAGGATCCTACCATGGTTTCCTGCAGTCCCGGGGCCCAACAGGAGGCCAGGGAGGTTTGGTGAGGATGGGATTAGCCAAACCTCTATCCTTCCGTGCATCCAAGGATTCAATTCCTCTTCCCCCCGCCCCCCTTTTTTCCTATTTCCTGTTAAACTTTCCTTTTTCCTCCTTTTTTTTTTTCTTCCCCCTGCTGCATCTAACCCCTGTTACTACACAGCCCCACAAAACAATAAAATGGGATTTGAGGTCAAATCCTGTTCAGCTTCCCAGTGGATCCAGCCACTCTGGTCCAGGATATTGGGAATACAAATCCCTGCCTCTTTCCATCCCTAAAAATGCCAGCTGAGGGGGCAGGGGGATTTTATCCAGCGAATTCCTTCAGCAGGACGATGGAAACTGCGCCTGGATTCCCTCTGTGCCCCCACACAGGCACAGGGAGCCTGTGCAGGATGAGTCAACAATTCCCACCAATCATTTCCTCTCCTCGTTTTGTAAGGAGCCCCAGACTGCTGCTTTTTTAAAGGATAAATTAAAGGCTGCAGCTCCTTAATAAAGCACCAGAGAGAAGAAATGTTTGGAAAAGGAGGAAAAAATTGATTTGGAGAGATTAAGGAGGAAAAATTTACTGAGTAAGATGGCAGATGAGGGGGCACAAAACTTCTATTCCCTGATTTTATGATTTAACCGCTCTCAGCCCTCCTGGCAGCAGCAGCTGCACCGAAACCGGGAATTTTCAGCAGAATTCTGAGCTGTTCCCAGGGCTGGCTGTGGCAAAGCTGGATGAGATAAACGAGGCCCCAGCCCTCGGGAGTTTGGCACAACTCAGTTTGGTGCCTTTTCCCCTCCCCTCATCCCGGTTCACAAACCCTGACTGGATTAAAAAACGAGGAAACCAAACCCCACCCCTGACTCACTCAAACACCGGGTAATGGCGTTACCCCACCACGACGCAATTAACCCCTCACCGTTAATTACCCCAATCACCGCAGTGTTTGTTTTACCCCAATCACCACCGCGGCAGGTCCAGCTCTGTGTGTTAAACACGGGGTGAAGCCTCAGGAAATCCTTAAAATACTCTCAGGCTCAAAAAATAATAATTTTAAAAAAAGCTGTCCCAGGATATTCCGGGACACCTCTGTTTATTTGACTTTTTCCCCCTGCATTGGAATCCGGTAATTTCTATAAACGTTGGGGTAAATGAGCAATCTGGAATTCTCTGGAGTGGTTTTTTTTTGGGGGGGAGTGGGGGGCTGTGGAACGCAGGGGTGCAACGAACCCAGCAGGGTTTATGGAGGTGGGATGCAATTCCAGGGACAGATTCAGTCCAACCCTAGACCCCAGAGGAAAAAGAAACAGGAACAGCCTCACTTCAGGCTCCACCTGCCCTGTGCTGCTCAGCTCCAAGGATCCCTGCGCATGTTATTTTTGTACATTTATCTAATTTAACTTTTCAGTAAAAATGTTGCAGTCATAGTGGCGTCATCATCTCGTTAATTTAAGGAGCCATGCTCAGACTTTGCCATTTCCTTCCATTTGAGGGTGATATTTTGCTTTGTTTCTATTTCAGTTTCTCTGAGAAGAGTTCTTTCAATGAAGTTACAAGGGGGGGAAAGGAAAAGAAAAAACAAACAAACAAAAAAGCCAAGAACGAAAACAAACCAATCAACTGCCTTTGGGGAAAAAAATAAAAATACTGGGCAAAAATTTCTTCAAAGCAGCTGCAGGCCTCTGCTGCCATCGTATGGGAGCTGCCTTTGGAGCAGCAAGGAAATCTCTCCCGGGAGGTCCAGCTGCTGTCCTGGCAGAACTCTGCAGTTATTCCCAGTCAGTCGCTTCCAAAGCAGAATTTATATAAAAAGAAGTTTTAAAGTTGTTTTAAAGCCGGTCCAAATGGGAATGCGGTGCTGTGGCATCCCACACAGCAGAGCCTCCCCACCCCAGGATGGGCCCACACCTGCCCCACCACACCCCACGTACCCACCCCGCGGGTGCCCTGGCCTGACCAGGTCGCCCATGGGACCCCCGATGTCCTCTGGCCCGGTCAAATCCCATCAAACTGTCGTTGATTATTCATGAGGGGGCGTGGATGTATGGACGCGATTCCCGTTATGGTGGGGGCGCGTCCCTAATTTAAATATTCATGGATGGGCGGGGGCAGCGAGGGCGCGAAAAGCCGCGCGCGAGCCGCTGGCGCCCCGCCCCCCTCCCCCGCGCGCCGGAAGGAGCTGCGGGCGAAAAGGCGGGGAAAGTCGTTTTAACCCAAAATTCGCATAAATTCACCTAAAAAAGCTGCCGATAACACTAACGAAACACCGCTGAAGGGACACGCTGTTGTTGTCTGTGATCATTTCCTCCCTCCAACACGTCTGTGGCCACATTGACAACTACCAAATCGAAACTTACTGTGTTGGTCTTAATATTTGCCGACGTTTCTGCTCCCGGCTGAGGCTCCCGAACACACAGCTGTGCTGCCTGTACACACCCGCCTCTGCTCCTACGACCAGAACCCCTTTTAACCCCAACAGGTAGCAACATTTGACTGAAATAAGGCTTTAAAGAGTCGAATTTAAATAATAGTAATTTTTTAAATGGCTGTTTGGCATTTCTTTCCCCCTCAGGGTTTGCTGACCCCACACCCTCATCCCCTGCTGCTCCCTCAGAGCTCCCTGTGGGCGCCCGGCCGGGGGTGTTTGTGGAGAGCGAGTTTCCCTGAGGTAAAAAACAGCTGAAAAAGTGTTTTATGTGAGTACCATCAACTGTGAGACATCCTCTGTTAATTTTATGTAGCTTTTGGGGTGCAGGTCCTCCATTTCAGCCCTTTAGCCATGAATTTTGGTAGCTTGAAGGAGAGCAGCCATGGCGGAAGACACAGACTGGCCCATCTTTTCGCCTAAAAGTCATAGCCTGTCCAAATCTGACCCAAAAACACAGGTAAAGGGCCAAAAAGAACCAATTTCATCAAATATTGAAGCCCGAGGAGCAAATCCAGGCTAGAGTGAGGGGAAAAAAAGGCAATTTTTAGTGTGTTCCCCCTCTGCTGGGAGCCAGCCCCCTCACAACCTAGCTGCCATCAACAACAGGGCCCTCGGCTCTGCTCCATACTCACTCATCAATTTAGGTGGTTTTGGGACCATTTGGGAAGTTGCACCATCAATCTTACATAGAACCTTTATCATAAATAAAACCACTTTTAAAGCAGAAATTTTCAGTGTAGGTTAGGGGTAACAAGTATAAAGGTAACTCCATGGGGTCCACTCAGTACTCTAAGGTTTGTCATCCCCCACTTCAGACTGTACTTGAAAATTATTATTTTATTTTCTCCTATTTTCTTCCACTCTATTTTAATTTATTTTTATACCACAAAAGACAAGAGAAAATCGGGAAAAACAAACGAAAACCCCCATGGAGTTGACATTCAAAGCCACTGGGTTTATGCTTGTGGTGATGAGGAAGGGAAAGGGAAACATCCCAAACCAATCTCCAGAGTAAACACCCTTTTTGCAATAAATGTTTGCCAAATGCTAACACAGAAATATCAGGACTAAAGTGCATCCATTAGCAGGAGTTTAGCGACTGCTTAAGGGCAACATGGGTGGAAGTTGATGCTTTCTGCCTTGTAAACAAATTAGTTTATAGCGACAAATAAGATGACCCTTGTTAGCTAATGTTATGAGTTTAGCTTGTTAAATATTTAACATTTACCTTTCAATTTCCAGTGTGGATTAAGCAGTCCTCCAAACACTGGAGTCCCAGCAGCAGATGGAGATGCACAGCCCATTGCCCTGCTCTGGCTCAACTCCCTAAGAAATAATAAAGAACAAAACATGTTAAGTCAAAGAGGAAGCAAATGGGAGCTTTCAGGAAAGGCTTTAAAACTGGCTGTTTGCACTCATTTTTATTTACATTAATTTTATCTAGCTCTGCTCTGCATTAAAACAGCGATAATCAATTTAACTTGGACCAGATTAGACAGAAACAGACAAATATTGGACAAATCCTTCCCAAAAACCTTTGCTGGTGGCAAACTATTTTTCCTTCCACAACTGGAGAGCCAAGGTAAGATTTTTAAAAAACCATTGGAAGATCCAACAAATCCCCACAGCTCCAGACAGAAAGGAGAGTGGGAAGAGAAGAAAGTATCATAGGTTTGCAACTTTATTTCTAGAGCCTGGATCAGAAATATGCACCAAATTTAGCCAAGTTTAGTGGTGCCTGGTCATAAACAGGGAATGGGCTGATTTTAATGTGGTCCACAAGGAATTTATGGAATCCGCTATTCTGTGTGTAAAAATCCTTGCTTTTAGGAGATAAGAAATTTTAATAAAAATTTTATCTATAGGTGATTTTTCTTAAACCTGTTTTGTCAATTTTCCCTCCTAAAATCCTAAAAGCACTAATTTTAGCAGCAGCCACATTTTCTCCCAAGCCCTGTGAAAGTTTTCAACTGCTTTAGCAAGCCAGAAATATCCCACAGCTAAATTAAAAATGCTCCCGGCGACATCAAAAATTCCTTAAATGTATAATTCCCAGTCTCACCAGAGCCGGCCGGCCCCGTGTCTTTCACTTTTCCTAAAATCCCCCGATTTCTCAGCACAAACAGAGCCCCCATTGTGGACGCCATTTCCTCTCCGTGGAATATTAGAGAGCCTGGCTAGGGCGATTTGGTAATAAACAGGGAGAATGTTTGGAGCTTGTTGTCTGTAATTTTGTCAAATTTTTTAATCCCGGAACAATGGGGTCTGTTCTCCGGGAGAATTTCCCACTGCTGGTGGTGAGGATGTTGCACTGCAGCTTGGAGCGGCTCCAGGGATGCTCCAGCCAGCGCTGCCAGCTCCTGGAATCATCCCGCAGGTTCTTGGCATTCCCCCCGGAACCTCAGCTGCTGGAATCGGGGAATAGTGTGAAAAATCTCAGTTAGAACACAAATTTAAGACACAGCGAATCCCCGGCTCCCAGTGTTGCCTGACATAGTGAAGTGCGGCTGTTTTAGACACTCAGAACCCAGAAGGTGAATCAAATAATCTGAATTATTGATTCTTTCACAGCTCGTTTTCAGCCTCTCGTGGTTTTGGGAAAGACTGAGGCACTGAAATTTCCGCGGGGCAATGCTGTATCATTTATTTTTATATCACATTATATTAAATTAAGCCTTGCACCGACTCGGTACTGCAAGAAAAGAGTTTGAAGCATCACTTTGGTGTTTTTAATCTTTGGTTTGGTCCTACACAATCAGTAATTATCACCTTAAAGGAACGGTGATGATCCTCTCAATAACAGCCCTGGAACTGTGGTGTTCTGTTGAATAATTAGTGTGACAAATTAAAGCGATGTTGTTAATTACTGTAGCTTGTACCCTCACATGTAATTCCCCGAGAATTCCCTTCCAGAACTGTTTTCCTCACTCCCTGTGCCCTCGGTGCTTTTGTCTCTTCCACCCCCAAAATCAGCTGAACCCTTCACTCCCCCAGAAATTATTTACACATTTCAACACACTAAATTATTAGCTGGACCACATTTTATTCTTTATGTACCAAAAGTTATTTGCTTTCCCCGTGCTGAATCCAAGCAGTTGATCCCACACACAGATGAGATTTTCACTCTCTGAACCCTCTCTTCCCCCAGATATTATCTACACATTTCAACACACTAAATTATCAGCTAGAACACATTTTATTCTTCATGTACTGAAAATTATTTAGCGAATTGCTTTCACTGCACTGCATCCAAGCAGTTTATCCCACACACAGACGAGATTTTCCCTCTCTGTGTCTCCAAGGGAGTCATTTCCTCTCTGCCTCCTTCTGGGAGCCTTTTCCTCCTCAGAAAATCAGAGTTTAATATTTATTTTTCGGCTTTTTCTCCAGGTTAAGTTTACGGGAAGGCAGGAACAATGACCTCGAGCGCAGGGAACAGCTGCACCTCGGTGCCCAGGCAGAAGCAGAGGCGGAGCAGCCGCCGTTCCGGCCACATCCCGGGCAGGGATTCCCAGGCTCCGTCAGCGCTGGGGGATTTCCAAACGCTCCCCTTAGAGATCTTCCAAATGGTGTTGAATTATCTCTCAGGTGAGGATCTGATCAGAAACATCGACATATGAAAATTACCATCGATTTTTTTTTTCGTTTACGAAGCATTATTATTTGAAATATTGTCACTTTTAAGTAGTTAATTTTGTGTGAGTTTAACTCTGAATTTTCAGCTTTTTACGTATGAAAAAACAACTGACCAAAATTTCAGTGATAGCCATAATCTATTTGAAGTTGTTTTTTGCCTATTAAATGTGAAAATTATTCCTTAGATCTGTCAGTTTCTAATTACTCCACTTCGCTGGCAAAGCAGATCAACAGCAATTAATTTCTGTTTTACTTATAAATCTCATTTCTTGGCCTTTTTTCTGAAGCCAGAAGAAGTCATTGACTCGTGATCAGCATTTTTTCCCTTGCAGTGGGAATTTAGGAGTGTCCTGGGTTTTGCTTTTGCAGTGAAGGACATCAGCATGCTGAGCATGGTGTCCAAAACCATCAGCGGCCGCCTGATTAATTACATCTCCACCTCGTCAGGGAGCCGCCGGCTGCTGCTGCAGGACTTCCACCGCCCGGAGCTCGCCAGCAGGAGAGAAGGAGCCTCCATCCTGGAGCACTACAAAGCTCTAGGTGAGAGCAAACCTCACTCCAAATCTTTCTCCTGGGATGTGCATCAACAGGGCGGGCGCTGAGGATGCGGCCAAAAAACAGAGGGGCCAAATAACCCCTTCCAACACTGAGGAATTGTCTGGAATCCTTCCAAAATGTCTGAGTTATGGAAAAAACCTGCGTGTCCCGCCTCCTCCGGGCGTCCTAAAACCTCTGAGTTACGGAAAAAAAACCAAAAAACGATCTCGCATATTCCGCCTCCTCCGGGCTTCCTTTTTCCAGGGAATAGGCGGAGGATCAGCTCGCAGTTAGAGGTGTTCCCTAATTCCCTCCGTTTGGAGCCTGGCGCTGGGAAGTGCAGCGGGCAGCGAGGCTCCCAGGCCCCGGGCAGCCGAAGGAACGCGGCTGCTCAGCCCGCAGGGTCTCCCTTTGGAGCAGCGCACATTCCTCAGGCTGCGAAACCCCGCCTGATTTCAGCCCGGCCTAACTCCGCCGGGACCAACACCGCCTGCCCTGCTGGTTTTTAAAGCGCGTTGGTTCTGATTCGCTCCGTCCAAGGAGGAAATGAAATTAAATCATCATTGGTCTGTTCCCTGTCTGATAGAAAAATGTGTATTTGACAGAGAAATAAATGCCAGGGTTAGATGGAGAATTGTAAATATGGGTTGAACTGCAGACATTAAGTAAATCCATTAAGTACATTGAGTAAAGGCATTAAAGACATTAAATAAAGGCATTGAAAGCATTAAGTAAGGGCATTAAATACATTAAGTAAAGACATTAAATACATTAAATAAAAGCACTAAAGCCATTAAATAAAGGTGTTAAAATACATTAAATAAAGGTGTTAAAATACATTAAATAAAGGCATTAAATACATTAAGTAAAGGCACTAAAGACATTAAATAACGACATTAAACGTTAAATAAAGACATTAAAGACATTAAAGCACACAAGATAAAGCTGTTCAAATCATTTAGAGCAAAAACCTATTGTAAACAAACCATGGAAGTTTTGAGGTATCTTAAAATACCTTTGAAATTAATCAGTTTCCTCTTTAAAACAAAGCCTGAAACCTTGTAATTCTTTAACAGAAATCAGCATTGGTTTGGGCTTTGTAGTAATCTCACCCAGAATGGCACCTTGTTATTTAAATGTAGGTGTGAGCCCAGCCCTGCAGGAGCTGTAGGAGTAAAACACAAAACACATATTTAAAAAATAAAGAAATAAAAAAAATTTTTGGCTGTGTTACAGTGGGAGGCTCAGGGGAACATTCCTGGTAGGGCTGGCTGCAAAATCAATATTTACATTGCAGCAGGAATAAACTGCAGTCAAAAAGCACCTTTAGCTCAACCCTTTTTTTTTTTCCTCCACACATCTTCCCCTCGCTGATGGCTCCATGGTGGTGTGGAGCTGAGCTGTCCTAACAGCTGCTCCTCGGGGAGTGCTCTCCAAAGCCTGATCTAGTCAATAAAAAATGGACTTGGCTGAGCTTTGGAGCAGATCTCAGGCTGGTGAATAAATTATGGCTGTCTGCAGGAATGCTGACACACTCTGAGCCAGGGAAGAGTCACTTCAGAACCACAGTAAATTCACAAAGTACTTTCTGACCTTGGAAAAATAAAAGTGTTTTTAGGATTATTTTTCTGGAGAAAAAATTCTTTTTCTTTTTTCTTTCTTTCCCCTGGGAAACTCCAAGCTTTTCAGTGGATTCCTTGATTAATCAACAAGCAGTATATACATATTTTATTCTGGAGAAAGACTTTGAGTGCAAGCTGTTAACCCAGTTTCTGTCAGGAGTGTAGAAGAAATTCTGCTCAACAACCAGCTGTTCCTCAGGATAATGAGCTCCAGACTCTGACATCTCAAACAGGGAGATAAATTTCCCTCTCTGCTATGTTTTACATTAAGGAATTTCAGTATATTAGCATTTTAGAGCATGTGGCTATCCTGAAAAAAAATTGAGGGATGATGTAAGCGGAAAACCAGCGTAGAGGTGCAACGAGTTAACATTTCTGTCCAATATTTTGAACAGCTGTAATACCCAAACCAACGCAGGAATTTTAATACAGCTCCAACTCTGAGTAACAGGGGCTTTAAACAACACCATAAACAACTTACAGTGGGTGCAGGGAGCTGGGAACTCCCTGAAAATATTCCTTGGGGAAAAAATGGCCCTGGTACCCTTACCCCAAACACAAACCACTGCTCCTCTCACCTTGGAGCAGCAGCTTTTTCTCTGTGCCTGCATTTTCAGGCTGTATTTTTTGGGGGGGGGTTGTTTGTTTGGTTTTGGTTTTGTTTTTATTTTGGTTTGTTTGTTGTTTTTTTTTTCCTGAGGATGCTCCAGCAATGTCTGAGCACCCCCAGAGCTGTGTGTGTTGAACCCCTCTGCCACAGGGCTGCTGCTCAAGAGGTGCACCCTGCTGCTGCCCACCAGGGACAGGCTCAAGTACGTGCACAAGGTGCTCTCAGGGGTAAGTCTGATGCCAAGATTTTTTTTTACCTTTTATATACCTTTTACATAATTCTTATATACCCTTGTTGGAACCCTGGGCACTGAGGAGTGCAGGCTTTCTGTGCTGGCAGGCACTGACCCCCAAGCAAATCCTGCATTGACCTGAGGCCATGGAACAACTCCCAAAACTGAGTGACAGCACTGGGATTGTGGGTGTGGAGTTTGAATAGAGCTGTGCAAATCAGGGTGGAAAATTAGAGTTGAAGGGTTTAGAATACAGTGATATATATAAAGCAAGATGGAGGATTTAGGGTGTAGGCTGAGCTCTTCTTTCACCTTCTTCTCCATGGGTTTGTAACTGGGTAAGAAAATCTGCATTGCAGGCCACGGGTGTTTGGTTATTGGGTTAAAAGGAAAAATAATTCAGTTTTCATCTCACAATTGGACAGTTTGTGCTTAAAAGGCCTTGTACAGAAACAGACACAGAGCCATTTGTCACTTTGCTGGCTGGAACTCACTCAATGCTAAACCCTAAAGTAGCTGCCATGACTCATTTCAAGAACTCATTTCCACAACACTCCTATAACTCACATAAAGAGGGGAGGGAATCCTCCTGAACCTCCCTAAACTGAGGAACACAAGGAGCACAGAGAATTTCCAATCACAGCAATTAAATACTGGTCAGCTAGGATGAACCACTGCTGTTTGCACTTGCAGGTTTCCTGTTTCAAGCTGAATGGTTGTGCCAGTCCTCTGCACTGCCTGGGCTTGCAGTGCTATGGGGTGTTCTTACAGGTACAGTATCCCCATGGACACAAGGCAAGTGGCACAAATAAAAAAGAAAATTAAGGCATTTTTTTCCTAAATTAACTTATGTTTTGCAAGATTTTTAGAAGTATAAACTGGGGGGTTTTTTTGGAGTGGTTTGGGGTGGTGTTTATTCACACAGTTCTCCGGGTTTTCTTTCTGGAGCTGAACGTTGCTGATTTGACTGCTGAGAGTTCCTTGGCCCGGATTTCACTCACAACCAGTCTGGGTTTTGATTAGCAATTTATTGCCTAAGAAGGCAGGGGACAAAGGGAGCATTTTATCACACAGCTCCAAACTCACAGGTCAAGAGCAGAGATGCTTTAATTTCCAGGGAAATGACTCCACACATCAGAGGCCAGAATGGTTTCTGCTTGTGGTAGCTTAGAATTAACATTTAAAAAAAATTAAAATCCTCTCTTAGAAGAGTAGGTGATTATTGGTGCTGGGACATTTTATAGCAAATATCTCCCACATAACAGTCACAAATCAGATTTTGGGACATTCTCAGCACTTTTTGATTCTGGGAGGCATCAGGCTGATGAATTCCTGCTTTCTAATGCTTCAAATCATGTTAGAAAGTTTCTTTTCTGGCCAATTTCAGTACCAAGGCCTTAAGCACCACCCGAGGCAGGCAATGACTTCCCTGCCCTCCACTCAGGTACGACCCTTCCCTCCCTCTCCTGAGCGACCGCAGGATAAATTGTGTTTATCTGCTGTGAGCACAGGCATTGGGAGCCGAATTTCCGCTCGGTCTCCTCATTTTCGCTCCATTTCCCCTCCCCTGCAGATCCTGACCGCAGGCTGGGATGAGCTCGAGTGCCACCGGGTGTTCAACTTCCTCTGGGAGCTCAGCAATTTAGCCCGGAAAGTGCAGACGGTCGTCAGCAGCAAACCAGGTAACTCAGAGCAGCCAGAAGTCCCCTAAAGGCAAAATTGCCAGGCAGGAAATGGCTCCTGATGGTTGCAAAGGGAATGTGGGTGGGATTGAGGCAGGTTTGGCTCGGCTCCTGACACTGCTGCGTGCTATGAGGGCATCACCTCGATGGACACGGCTGTTTGCTCCTCCCGCAGAGCTCAGAGAAGTGCTTTTGTCTCTGAAGGGATTTGTCTTGAGAGGCCTTGAGGGATTTTAAATCATCCCATTATCAATCCGAAGCATCAGTTGTCTCTCTTCTTTAACAGTAACGTAGGTTTGAATCTTTCCTGCTCTTGGGAAATGGGAAAGGAACCCAGATAGAAATAAAATGAACCAGTAAAAAGTGAGGTTGAACCCCAACAGCAACGGGACAAATGCCTCTCAAGAAATTCTCCCGTTTCCCAACACAGAACAGGGAATTTCTGAGGAACACTCCATCCACAGCCACATCACCCTTCCTCCCACTTCCAAACCCCAGAAACCAAACCCCAGAGCTGGGAGCCCTCGTGGAGGCTCCCAGAGGAGATTCCACAGCCTGAACGAAGGCAAAGCATCAAAAAATTCAGGAAGCAAGAGATGAAAACCGAATTAAATATGTTACGAAAATCCCCCTTTCCCTTCCTCTGAAGAAGCGGTGCTCTGTAGGGAGCGTGGCTCGGGGAATCCCTGAGCCCAGCCCGTTTCCCCAGGCAGCGCCCGGAGGCTGGAGCTGCGCATCCGCCTCTTCTGCCGGGGGGTGCTGCTGTCACCCGGGAGCCACCGCAGCGACTCCGCCTTCTGGCTCACGCGCATCCTCAAGCCCTGGCCCATGGTCAACCAAGCCCGCCTGCTCTACATCATCTTCGGGCCCGTGTCCTCCCGCGACGGTGAGCGCCCCGCCCCGGGGGGGCGAAGGGGGGGCCCCGGGGAGGAGATTTCCTGGCAGGAAACCCCAAAAGAGGTGATTGTGCTGGAATCACGGAGTCATGGAATGGGTTGGAAGGGACAGTAAAACCCGTCCAGTGCCACCCCTGCCGTAGGCAGGGACACCTTCCACTGTCCCAGGGTGCTCCAAACCCTGCCTGCGACACTCCCAGGAATTCCTTCCCAAACCTGCCTTCTGTCCATCTGAAGCCATTGGAGCCATTGCATTGCCTGGAAAAAAGTGTTCTGTTCAACCAAACATCACTAACATACAGAAAACATTTAAATTATATACACACACATATAAGTTACAATTCAATGAAGAAATTAATGATTCCTCTGTTCCTCTATTCTCCCCTGCTTGGGGTAGACTTAAATCCATCTCAAAGAAGCACCCATCTCCCTGAAGGAAAACATATTTTCTCACTTAATTATTAAACCTGTGTTTCCTTAAGTTTGACTCACTGTCCCTGCTAAAATGACAGATGGAAAATAATCACAAAACCTCACTGGTGTCACCTGAATTCCTCTGCCTCTGCTGTGAGGCTCAGTTTAGCAACTTCCTTGTTTAAAAAATGTCACTTACTAGCAGTTGTGGTTGATATATCACTCAGGACACGTGGTCTGGCAGAAAATGATAGAAGGACCAACAGATGAGACCAGTCTGAAGGGTTTAGCTGATGCAATTAAGCTGCTGTATGGTACAGAAGCTAGAGAATGGACAGCAGATGATGTTATCAGTCTTGTGGATGAGCTGTCAGGTGTGTTTTTGCCTTTATCATTAATCCCTGGGATTGTGGATCCTCCAAACCCAGCTATGTGCTGCAAAATTCCTCTCAGTAGCTGTGGCTTAAGTGGAAAAGTCATCACACTGGGAAGCCAGGCTGGGATGAGAGAAACTCAGTGTCCCTTACACATCCAGACTGTATTTCCCCATGGAGAAATCCTTTAAGAACCCATGCAGACCTTTAAAACACAATTCTTGCCTTGAATTATTCAGGAAACATTGTCCAAGCATGGATTTTGCTCAGACAAAATTCTGAACAATTTTACCAGCTACGCTGAGAGTTTTGGCTGAGGTTGTGTCACAGAGCTGCTGTGGAAAGCTCTAATTATCACTGGTAGGGATTATTTGTGCACTTTCACTGCTCCCCTCTGTGCTCAGAGGTGACTGAAATCTCCTCCCCCTCTTTCCAAAGTCGTTCCCCAGGAGTGGCTGATGGAGAACAACGCTCGGCTCCTCCTCCTGAGTGGGAACAGCATCTGCTTCACCTTCCTGGCCAGCAAAGCTGTGAATGGCAGAGCTGTGGAGCTGGCCAGGCTCATGGTCTTCATGGCTCTGGTGAGTACAGCTCAGCACAGCCTCTTTGCCCCAAATTTGCTGCCTCAGACTGGAAAATTTTCCCCACTTGCTCACACACGCCAGGAATAAATCCAGCCAGGAACTGGGTGCTCTTCCACCTCTTTGCTCCCTGTACAGCTCATTCCTGAGGAGAAGCACCACCAGCAAAAGGTTCAGAATCCCCTTTGTGCCAGCAAGAACAACCTCTGTGTCTTTGTCACAACCCCTGATTTTCCAGGCCTTGGCACAACTGATCCAGAACCAAGAGTGAACACTAAGGTTTGATCTTGCATCATAAAAACTGTGGGTTTAATCCTTCCTTTGCCAGGTGTGTGAGAAGGACCTGTACTGCATGGACTGGGCAGTGAAGATGATGCAGAAGGTCTGCCAGGTTTTCAGCACTCCCTGGGAGAGAAACAACTTTCTGCAGTGCCTGGAGAACACCTTTGCTCACATGCTCATGGACATGCTGCAGGCAGTGCTGGCTGGTAAGGCTCGGCCCATGGGCCTGGGCCAGCTCCTGGACCAGTTCTGGAGCCAGCCATGGCATCCAGAACAGCCTGGCCTTCCCTCCCTCCCCAGGCAGGGCAGTCCTGCAGAGCCTGAGGGGTTTGAGAACATAAATTCCCTCCCTCTGCTGAGCTCTGCCTGAGGGAGATTCACCCCCTGAGCTGAACTGGGTGAACTCTTTGGCTTCACTCCTCCTTTCCCGTGGTTTCTGTGCCCTGCCAGGGGAGCGGGATGAGGAGGACAGCAGCTTCCTGAACCTATTCCACCTAGTGAATGCACAGGCCAACTTCCACAAGGAAATCCTCTACATGGCCATGGGCAGCAACAGCAGCACCTGAGTCCCACGGAGCCCTCCTCTGTTCCTGCCGGATTTCTCTCTCTTTTCCCTTGAACGTGTGCAAAGAAGTCTCTGACTCTTTCTGAAATCCCTGTCCCAGTAAGAGCTGGAGTGGCAGGAGTTGGGCCCATCCATGTCAGGCCAACTGAGTGAGCTCATGGAGGGCTTGGGGAGTGGAATTCCATTCCATATGCTTTGCTCCTCCAGGGAGGAGGGCTGGGGCCTCTCCGTTGGGAACACAAACTGCATTCTTTTCCCACTGTGTGCATGTTTGCACACACAATACAAATGACATGGTTTCCATAGTTGATGTGCAGACACCAACTGAAGTTTGTGTTATCTTAGCCCTGAACCCAAAACATTCTGAGCTCTTAAATTTGTTTTCTCTTGGGAATCGGAGGAGAAAGGGAGGGATGGGATTTGAGGAGCTGCACTTTTTCAGCTTGACAAGGTGTCTAACTCAGGCTCAGTGACAGAAATGCTCCATAGTTTGTACATTCAGCTTTAGCTAAAGGTGATTTCTGAAAATGATTCCAGTGCTTTGATCAAGCAAGGCATTATTTCCTCTCAGTCTCCAGGTTTTTGTAAAGCAAAAGAAACTTCAAACTTCTCCCCCTGCCCCAGGTAGCAACTGTTGAAGTGTTTTAGGATTTAACCAAGTTGAAGACATCCATTAAACACATTAAATTAGAACACTGGTTCATTAAATGGATAAGCATTTGCTGCTCAGAGAAGGATTTGATTTTCTGCTCTGTTGCCTTCCAGACAAACCCCTGTGAGGGCAATAAAAGGCACTCAAGCTCTCTGTGCTGTTTGCAGCCTCCAGGTTCCTGAAGAGCACCTTTCCCCACCTGAATATTCGTTTTCCACACCTCTCAGGCTTCCTTCAGCACCTGCTTTTCCCACATTTAGCTCGGGAAGTGTGGGGACAGCTGAAGCAAGACCGATTTATCTCAGCTGCCCCCACCTGCTCCCATCAGCAGCGACCCGGGAGCAGCTCGGGAATTGCTCCGAAGTTTGTCCTAAAAAATATCCTCGTGGCGTTTGTGGAATCCACAATTCCTGGCAGGATCTGGTTGCGGGACATCCACTGGCGGCGGATCCGTGCAGGTGCCGGTAGATGGCAGAGGTGAAGCCTTCCCTGAGCGCGGCAGCTGCTGGAAAACGCTGGGAACGTCCCCTTTTTCTCCCCCCCTCCCACCCTTGCTCTTCAAAGGTGATGTTTTAAGGGCGTTGCAACGCCGGCGTTGTGTTGTGCGTGATTTCTGAAGGGACAGAAATTGCAGGCGCTGGTTGCCACTCAGGGAACCGAACGTGTCCGGGCTGAAATTTGAGGAGAAAACACCCTCCGTGTGAGAACAGCGATGGGAAAACGCCGCCAGGAATCTCCAGCCCAGGTCCTTGTCTCTCCCTTTTATCCTCAGGAATCGCTCCCGATCAATAATCCTGGCGGATGGGAGCAGGAGAAGGGAGCAGAGCCCGGCCCTTTGTGTTTCCCTGTCCCGCCCTGTCCCGGGTCATTCCCGGCCCCGGGGCCACCGCAGCCAGAAATTCCAGCCCGGCACAAGGAGAGCCTTCATGCGAGCGCAGCTACGGGAGAAGGGAGCTCTGTGATTGCCTGCAGCAGCCGGCAGGGCTGGAATGTCAGCACGGCGCTGACGAGCGGCGGCTCCTCGTGAATTATTGATGGCTTTATTAATTGTCATGAACTCCCAGTGGCTCAGGGAGCGCTTGGGTTGGGTTGGGTTGGGAGGGACATTAAAGCACATCCAGTTCCACCTCTGGCCACGGGACACCTCCCACTATCCCAGGTTGCTCCAAGTCCCGTCCAACCTGGCCTGGGCCGCCTCAGGGATGGGACATCCTTGGTGGCAGTTTTTGCTACGTTTCCATCATCAGGACTTTCCTTCCCAAAGGGGGGAAGGCCAATCCCACCCGTGTGGTGCTTCCCTGCCCAGGTTGGAGTGAACTGGAAAATTACACCAGCCCTGCACCCTCCTTTTCCAATTACCCTTGGATCAGCTCAAACACTTGAGAAAAGAGGGATTTTCCTTTTGCTGACAGATTTTAACTGCTGCACTGGAGAGTGGGTAAAACCCAAGGCCAGGAGCAAATCCCCCCGTGCCAGGGTGGCAGGGCTGGGTCCTGGCTGCAGCCTGAGGCATGGAGGGGCACTGTCCCTGCCCTCTGTGGCTGTTTGGCTGGCTGCAAACCCCTCTGCTGCCCTGGTTCCCTTTTCCCACCCCTCCTCACCTTCCAGCATGGAGCTGGTGGGTTTGGGGCCTGCAGGAAGGGATTGCTCTGCAGCTCTGTCAGGTCTGGGAGTCAGAGGAAAGGATCATTCCTAGTTTCACACTCAGCTGAGTTTCCATTCTGTGAATTCCTCCTTACTCTCTCTCCCCTCATCGGCTGCAGATGTCAGCTTCACACACGGCCTGAAGGAGGGGAGGTGACTGAGAACATGACTTGTGCCTGCAGAAATTCCTCCTGGAATATTTCAGGCTCCTGATTCCCGGCTATATTTGGTGCTGGAGTGAGGGAGCGGCGCTTCCTCACCTCTGGTGCTCGGCGGGAGGGATCACCCAAGGCGGCTCCAGGAATGCGCTCGGGGTGAAATCCCCAGCTTGGAATTTCTCTCAGGAGTTTTACTGCCAGGAAATTGCAGTGTCAAGCGTTCAGCTGGCAGCACTGACCACATCCAGCATTCCCAGGCTCTGAAATTCCTCTTTTTTCCCCTGTGAACACCCTCTCCTGAAAGTCACACCAGCCCATTCCAGCCGTTTCCTGGTTCCCTGCTCTCCCTGGACCCTCCAAAGGGGACAGGCTGGTGGGGACCCCACCGTGCCCGGAGCAGGGACCCCTCCCCAGGGACTGGGGGACACAGAGGTGCCTCAGCCGGGATTCCCGATCCCTCAGCATTCCGGGGATACCCTGGATCCCTCAGCACTTACGGAATTTGTCCCTGGAGCCGCGTGTCCCCCATCCCCACCCATGCAGTGCCACCAGCAGCCATCTTCCCTCTCCTGTGTCATTCCTCTTTATTCCACTCCCTGGACATTGCTAATCAAAAATAGAAGCGATTTCCTAAAATTAAGCCCAGATGAGCAGCCTCGGACACGCCCATGCCGAGGGGACAGGACACAAAGGGCGAGAGAACACCCTCCCTGGGGACATTGCGTGTGTCACCGGGAGCATCCCAGGTCTCAGCAGCGGGAAGGACACGGGTCCTGACAGGGACAAGGACACAGGTCCTGACAGGGGGATTAGCCGGGTCCCGGCAGCGAGACAGCCCCTCGGAGCCCCCTCCCATGTCCCCCCATCCCTGGCCCCGGCCCCGCCAGCTCCGTGCCCACTCCGTGCTCCGCGCTGGGCTCGCAGATGTTAACGCTGTTCCAGAAGGCTCCGAGGCACAGCATCGTGCAGAGGCTGTGGGAGAGAAGGAGAAAGGAGAGGCCGGTGTGAGCCGGGCCTGGAGCTGCGGGAGCCGCGGGGATGGAGCAGCTCCGTGCCGGCCACAGCCGCCCCCGACCCCGGGACCCTCCTTCGGCTCCTTAGGATGACGCAGCCGGGATCCCGCTCGGCTTCTTCCCGCAGCTGTTCTATTTCTCCCCTCTCGGGAACAAAAGCCAGCGGCCCGTGCTGCAGAGAGCGGCTTTTCCAAGCGGGCGGATCAATCCGGCCGGGGCTGAGCGGCCTGGTTTGTAAAATCACCCCCCGCGCCCCTCTTGCAGCCCAGGCGGCCAAAGCCAACAGCGCAGACCTCAAAAGTGCCCCCTGTCCCCCCTCCCTCCACATTCCTCCCCTGAAACTCACACCTGGAGGGGCTCGGAGCTCACCTGGCCACCTCTTGGCTGGTGAGGCTGCTGCCGAGCCGCATCTTCCGCGGCGGCTCCTTAGAGCATGTAAATGATGTAGGACAGGATCACCAGGCCGATGATGGCGAAAAACATCAGGATGAAAATGTCCAGCATGGTGAGGGAGGGAAGGAGGGAGGGAGGCGGCGGGGCAGGGCCTGCGGGGCTCCGGGCAGGGCTGCGGGGCTCCGGGCAGGGCTGCTGGGGAGAGCTGCCGCAGCGTCCTCCCCTCCCCGCCCGAGCGCGGCTCGCTCCGCTCAGGATGCAGAGACGATGCCGGAGCTGATGGAGCCGCTTTCCAGCGGGAGATAAAGGGATGAACGCGGGCGGGCAGCCGGGCTCAGCCCAGCCCTGGCGCCCGGGGCCGTGTCTCCCCGCGGGGCGGGGGGGTTGTTCTGCCCCTGCTCCTTCCTTCCCACAGCGCTCCCCGCTTCAGGGGGTGCCCACGGGAGCAGCTGGGAACGGGTCCGTCCTTTGGGGAAAGGAGAGAAAATGAGAAAATGAGCGCGGGCCGTAGCAAAGCCACACCGAGACCACGCTGAAGTCACCTCTGGGGGTGCCCCAGCACCGCCCTTTGCCTTCCCTGGCACTGCTGCTTTGTTTTCCTCGCCTTGTTTTAACCGGAGCTGTTGATAAACATCATCCTTCCCTGCACACCTGCCAGATTTATTTTTAAAAGACCGCTGAAAATCCCACCTGCAGCGGCTGAATCCCCGGGGCTCCATAGAAACCCCTCAGGGGGCTGCAGTGAGGCTCCAGGACGCGTCCCTGGGCTTTCCAAAAGCAGAGGATGAGCCAAGAAGCTGCATCCCAGGTGGATCCCCGGGGATGCCAGCGTGTCCCAGGCTCAGGGGAGATAAAATTCCAGCTCTGGAAGCCTCCCCTTGTCCCAAACAAGCAGGAAAAATGGCCAGAAAAGCGGCTGCAATCAAAGCCAGCACAATCAGCAGGTAAAAATTAAACTTTTATTTTCAATCCAAGTAAACTGGGAAGAGAATTGGTCGGGTTGTTCCATTCCGTGAGGTTTTTGGGTTTGGTTGGTTTTTTTTGTTTTTTTTTTGGGGGGGGTTTGTTTTTTTTTTTTGGATAAAAAGGCCAAATAACTTTTTTTTTTTTTAATTTATTTCTTTCACTGGTGGGTGCTCAACCCAGGAAGGAGGACACAAGGACAAAACCCCAATCAAGCGACGGATCCCAAGGAAAACATGTTCTGAGCTCAGCACTGAGATGCAATCGGGGAAGCTGGGATGGACGAAGTCTATTTTACACGTAATGAGAAGCAATTATTCAGCTTTTTAATTGTTCTTCTTCCTTGTGGTGTTTTTTTTTTTTTTAACTATTTTATTTATTTATTTATTTTAAATACAGGTTTAGGTGCTTTTCCAGCTATGAAAAAAAAAGGCAAAAAAGTGCATAAAGTTGAGAGAAAAGGCAGAAATCAAGCAGTAAGAGGTTTGTTTCCAATGGCAGTGGGTGAAAGTGGCAGGGGAGGGGAAAATTGAGAGACAATGGTTCTGAGGGAGGATTAAAAAAAGGTCTGTATCCCAAAAGGAAATTTCCTGTGTTATTTGGTCCATTAAAAAAGGATTTATTCACATTGATGCTCCCCGCTCCCCCCCAATTCCCAGACAAGAACGTGATTAAGAAGAGGATTTGGCAGGGAGAGGAGGCTCCCCCTGCCCTTGTGCTCCCTGTTTTAGCACCAGCCGGGATTCCCAGCCCAGCCCATCCTGGCTGCTCCTGCCCCGGTGTCACCCTGAACCCCTGTCCCTGTCCCCACCCACTGCTGCTGCAATTCCCTTTTCCCGGTGGGTCTCTGCCCCTTTCTGGCAGGGAGAGGGGGAGGTGTCCCCAAGGACGTGTCCCCAACAGGACCGAGAAATGTCTCAGGCAGCCGCTTTGGTCCCTTATTCCCGTTTTTCCCATGGGAATAGCAAAGGCAGCGCTTCCCCCTGGGGTCATCCTGGCCCCACAGTGCCCCGGGCATGGGGACACCCCCGCTGTCCCCAGCCCCTGCTCCGGGGACCCTGCAGAGATTCCTGTTCCTCCCTCCCTGCCCAGTTCCAGTTTTACCCGACCCCGCCCTGGGACCCGTGGAGCCCCGGAGGAGAAGGGGACAGGGATGTGCTTTTTTGAGGTTTTGGTCCATGACACAGTCCCAAAGTGGTCCCAAAGAGCTGCCACCAGTGCTGAGAATGAGAGGTGCAGTGTGGCTCGGGGTGCCACATCACCCTGGGGACAATCACCCAGGATGGGCCCAGGGTGGTGGCAGCACACAGCAGCAGCAGAGAACAGCAAGAAAATTTTGGGTGGGAGGAAAAGGTTCCCCCAGGGGACTCCCAGACCCCAGCCTGGAGTGAGCTGGAGCTGCAGGGGGCTCATCCCTGTTCCAGGGGGCTCATCCCAGCTCCAGGGGGTTCAGCCCAGCCCTCCAGCCAGAGCAGCCGCCCCCAGGAAAAGCCCCAGGGCTGCTCCTTCTCTGGAGGGATCAGGACAAAGCAGAGCCCGAGGGAGGAGCAGCCAGAGCCTCCTCCGGGGCTGCCTAGAGCCCGGAACCCCCAGGAGAGAGGTTCTGCTGGAGATTCTGACGGAATGCTTTCCTGCTTTGAGGGCTGAAGAGAGCAAAGATCGAGGGGAAGCTGCGCAGGGGGGCCGGGAGCAGCCGCGGGAGGAGCCCGAGGCGGAGCCGAGTGGAGCAGGGGGAGCTGCTGGCTCAGCCCCGAGCCCCCTCAGGATGAGCCCCCCTCGCCTCTCCCACCCCGCAGCAGGAATTTGGTCCTGACGGGGCCTCCCCTTCCCTTGTCTGGGATCCCGATGGCTCAGGGAGGGCTGCACGGGAGGGACAGGAGCAGGAGAGCCGCGGGGGTTTGATCCCCACCCCCGCACGGCCCCACAGCCCCCACGGGGCCAGCACAGAGCAGAACCGGCGAGAGAAACCGGACACAGAGGGGACACAGAGGGGACACGGCTCCGAGGGCGGAGCGGGCGAGGAGGGGACAAGAGACGCACACACGGGGAGGGGACACGGGCGGGGCCAGGCGTGTCCCCGGGCTCAGATGGCCTCCACGTAGTTGGCCGGGAGCATTCCCGTGTCGCCCGTGCGCTCCACCGTGCCGTACATCCAGCCGTCATCGATCTGCTGCACGTTGATGATGGTGTCCCCGTCCTGGAACGACACCTCGTCCTCATCCGCTGCGTTGTAGTCATAGACGGCACGGAAACGCTTCTGTGGGGACACGGGGGTCACTGTCACAGCCCCAGGGGACACCGAACAGCCCCAGGTGACACTGGGGGGTCATGGAACAGCCCCAGTGGACAAGGGGTTACTCTCACAGCCCCAAGGGGACACAGGGGGACATGGCATGGACACAGGGGACACCAGGGTCACCGGCACAGCCACTCCCCAAAGACAGAGGGGTCACAGCCCCTCCCTGGGGACAGAAGGGTGACTGGCACAGCCTGGGGGGCACAGGGGGGTCACAGCCTCTCCCTAGGGACAGGCTTGGACATGCTGGAGCCAGGTGGTTCTCAGTGCCAAAGCCTCCAACCCCCTCCAAAGGGCTTTTCCTGGGGCTGGGGAAGCAGAGGGACCCCGGGGCGGGAGGTGGGGGCTGGTCTGTGCTCACCCCCCCGGCAGCCGGGGCGCTGCGCTGTGAGGAGGCCGGAGCCGCCGGCTCCTTGTAGCCGTAGGATTGGGATGGAGGCGGCTGCTGCTGCTGCTGCTGCTGGTGGTGCTGCTGCTGGTGCTGGTAAACTGCAGGGGAAAGGTGGAGCCGTGAGCTGGGGAGGGCAGGGAGGGCTGGATCCATGAGCTGGGATGGGGAGGGAAGGCTGGATCCTGAACTGGGATGGGGGTGGATCCCAAATTGGGATGTGGGGGATGCAGAGGAGCCCCCCACCCATCCCAGCCTCACCCGTGGCTCCGGGCTGGCCGTGGTGCTGCTGCTGCTGCTGCTCCGCCCTCCGGTAGCCGCTGCTCTCCTGGGAATTGCGGCGCTCGGGCTCCGAGGCCTCACTGGGGCTGGGTCCCATCCGGCTCCGCTCGAACTCCTCATGGTACTTGATCTGCAGGGCAGGAGGGAGAGCTCACAGCTGGGCCTGGAGCAGCTGCTCCCAGGGAAAAAGGGGTGGGAGAAGGAAACGGCCTCAGGGGAGGTTCGGATTGGGAATTAGGGAGAATTCCTTCAGGAAAGGGAGTCAGAACTGCCCAGTGGAGTCACTATCCCTGGAAGGGTTAAAAACCCTTGTGGATGTGGCACTTGGGGACTGGGTTGGTGCTGAGGGCGGTGCTGGGCTCCTGCTGGACTCGAGGGCTTTTCCAGCCTGCAGGATTCCGGGATCCTTCACCTCAGCCCAGCTCGGCTCTGTTTGCCACCCCAACAAATCCCGGGGGGCTCCTGCCCCCACCCCTGGGGCTCAGGGACATCTGGGGGTGTCCCTCCCAAATCCCAGGGGGCTCCTGCCCCCACTCCCCAGAGCAGTCAGAGGCACAGACAGGAGGAGATTTCGATGGCCTGTGGGTGGGATGAGGAATTTTTTTGGGATGAGATTCACCTCCCAAACTGCGGGAACACGGAGCAAAATCCCCTTCGGGAATTTTGGTGGGCAACCCCAAAATGCCAGGGGGACAGAGGGGACCCCAGGGCGGGCAGGAAGGAAGGGTTAACCCAACCACGGGAGTGTGAGGGTAAAAATGATCAATTAACCCGATGCTGTTAATGAGTGCATTCCCACCCCAGAGCCGGGGAATGTCCCCTGGTTAAACAGTGATGGATGGGAGGGCACCGGGAGCAGAGAGAACGCCCGGGGCACACCCCCTGCCCTGGCGGGACCTCCGGGAACAGGCACAGCCCTGGAAACAGGGACAGGGTCAGGGACAGGCTCGGGAACAGCCCCAGGATCAGGGACAGCCCCAGGACAGGCTCGGGCGTGCCCAGCCCCATTCCCAGGGGGGTTTCCCCACGTGCCCCCAGCACCGAGGGCATTTTGGGGCCGGGCCGGGCTGGCCCCACCCTCCCTGCCGGAACGGGGATGCCGGCGCCGCGGCAGCCGCTCAGCGGGGACAGCCTCGGCGTCTGTCTCTGCTAAGTGGGTCACGGCCACCCCAGGCTGGCAGCCAGACACCGGGAAGCTGCTGGAAACGGCTGCGAGAGGGTGAGGGGGCCGCGCTCAGCTCTCTGCTGTCATCGCCCCAAACCCAGCCCCCAGCCCTACTCCGGGGGAGCTGCCACCTCAGAGCTGCCCCAGGGAAAATCTCCCAGCTCGGATCCCATTCCCTGCCTGGGGTTTGTTTGGTGTGTCCATCACATCCCGAGGGATGCCAGGAATTGCACAATAGGAGCAGAAAAAAAGGGAATAAAAATCCCCCTCCCGCCCTGCTGGGGCTTCCTGCGTTTTTCTGTGAGCTCCCGCTGTGGCACCATCCCCCTGCACCCCAAACCCCTTCCTGGCCCTATAGCACCATCTCCCCGCATCCTAACCCCCTTCCCAGCCACTCCAGGAGCAGCCAGCAGCTCCCAGCCAGGCTCTGTATCCCCAGGGCAGGTGGTCTTGGGGATGGAAAAGCAGGAGCAGCTCAGGCATCACCGGCTTGTGGACCTTGAGAGGTTTGTCACAGAGAGCAGTGACAGAGCAGGGAGAATCCAGCAGGAGAATCAAGCCCTGCCCCTTCCCAAGGAACACTCCTGGCTTTCCCCAGCAGCTGATGGGGAATGAGCTCCCTGTCTGGGCAGGGATTTTGGGGCAGATTTGGGGCAGGGGCAGCCATGCTCGCTGCTCCTGGTGCCGCAGCCAGGCATGGATCCCTGAGCATCCCTGCACATCCCTGAGATCCTCCTGCTTCTCCATGGCAACGCTCTGGCATCCCCCAGACATCCCCAGGCACAGAGAGAGACCAGGAGAGGGCCTGAGCCCATCAGTGAGTGCAGGGACAGGAACTGGGATTGGGGATCCCTGTGGCTTCCCTGCAGCTCAGGACATTCTGTGACCCAGGAGCTGCCCAGACTGTGGCTCTTGGGGGCAGCCAGGGGCAGGGGGAGCTGCTGCACATCTGCCCTCCCCAAACCCGGCTGCTCCCTCCTTGTTGGAACCCTGGGCACTGAGGAGTGCAGGCTTTCTGTGCTGGCAGGCACTGACCCCCAAGCAAACCCTGCATTGACCTGAGGCCGTGGAACAGCTCCCAAAACTGAGTGACAGCACTGGGATTGTGGGTGTGGAGTTTGAATAGAGCTGTGCAAATCAGGGTGGAAAATTAGAGTTGAAGGGTTTAGAATACAGTGATATATATAAAGCAAGATGGAGGATTTAGGGTGTAGGCTGAGCTCTTCTTTCACCTTCTTCTCCATGGGTTTGTAACTGGGTAAGAAAATCTGCATTGCAGGCCACGGGTGTTTGGTTATTGGGTTAAAAGTAAAAATAATTTAGGTGTCATCTCACAATTGGACAGTTTGTGCTTAAAAGGCCTTGTACAGAGACAGACACAGAGCCATTTGTCACTTTGCTGGAACTCACAGCTTGTGAGCCTGTGCTACAGATAAGAATTAATAAACATCTGAGTCTGAACACAAACTGCGTCTCCTGAGCATTTCATCCTGGCTCTGACAGAAAAGATAAAAAAGCTGCACCTCCTTGCTCCTCACAGGCAGCTGGAGCATCTTTGACCCCCTGACACAGAGGAGCTGGGAGAGGAGCAGGAGATGCCCGGGCAGCCGAGCTGGAGAATTATTCCAGCTCAGGATTCCAGGGATTTGTGATTCCAGGGATTTGTGATTCCAGCCCGTTTGTCAGCAGCTGAGCGCTCCCCGCCTCCCGCCCGGCCCCAGGGTGGGTCAGGGCAGTGTCACAGCAGGGGTGAGGAGCCACTCACGTTGCTGATCTGATCCTGAGTCTTCTTGATCCTCTGCAGCTCCGGGGTGTCGGCCACCACGCTGAAGCCCTTCCCCTTGTTCTTCTCGAACTCCTCCTTGTAGCGGATCTGGGGGCACAGGAGGAAAAGGGGCAGTGGAGGTGGGAGAGCCCCGGCTGCCACCCTCGGCTTCCTCAGGGGCAGCAGCTCCTGCCAGGGCACTGCCCCGCTCAGGAGCAACCCCAGTGCCTCCCTGAGCATTCCTGAGCCTCCCTGAAAATCCCTGAGCATTTCTGAGAATCCCCAGTGCTTCCCTGAACATCTCCCAAGCATCCCTGAGCATCCCCAGTGCATCCCTGAGCATTCCTGAGCATCCCTGAACATTCCTGGAAATCCCTGAGCAGCCCCAGTGATGGCAAAAAGGGCTTTGCCAGGAGTTCCAACACCCAAACAACTCCCTGAGCCCGCAGCTCCTGTTTCTCTTTGGGCAGGAAGGGTCTCTCCTCTCTTTGGGGTCACTCGGGTTTGATTTCAGTTTCCTGTGGGGCACCATGGATTCAGTGACCTGCAGCCCTCCAGGGCATCTCCAGCCACCTCCGGGAGGGTGACACAGAGCTGGTGACAGTGGGACAGGCTCAGGGCGGGCTGGGTGAGTCCCTCTGGAGCCACCAGCCCCAGTTTGCCCAGTGCCAGCCCAGCAGGGCTGTGGTCTGCCCTCCATCCATGGTGTTTTCCATGAGGGATGATTCCCTCTGGAGGGTGGGATGCTGTCCCCGTGCTGCTCAGGACAGGGGACAGGGCACCACACAGAGCTGATGAGCTGGGAGAATTCCAGGCTGGAAAGACAAGGAATCCCTGAGCCAATCCCACGGGCAAGCAGACCCTCTGATAAATCCCGATTTTTTTCCTCAACCCCACCCTGCTCCATCTTCCTTGGTTTTCCACCCTGCTGGCGTTCAGGACGCAGGAATTCAGCCCTACAAAACTACCTGGCAGCATCCCTATGATGATAATCATCTAATGAATTAAATGATGGGCCCCATCATTCATCTTCCCTGCTCCCTCCATGCCGTGACTCCCTGTGCATCCAAAGGGAAAAACCCTTCCCACATCATGGCCCTGCACATCAAACCCTCCCCGTGCTGCCACCAGCACCGAGGTGACAACGCTCCCACAGGAGCTGGCACAGCAGGGACAGGAGTGACAGCTGCCACCCCCACACAGGACCCTCCGGCAGGAAGGGCCGTGCCCCAATTCCCCCCGGGAAAGGCTCGGAAACGGAGCCCCAGGATGGGAACCTGCAATTTCCCTGCCACACGTGGGCTGGGAGAAGCAGCCTGTGGGCACCGGGGTGGCACTTTGGGGACGCTTTTGGCCTCCCCAGGACATCATTACCCAGCAGCTTCCCGTGAGCGGAACGGGAGCCGCCTCCTCAGGGACACAAATAGAGGGGACAGAGGAGTGACACGGGCCCGCTGCGGCTTGGCCTGGCCCTGCCACCCTGCCCCTGGCAGTGCCCAGTGTCCCAGGAGAAGCTTCGCCACCTCCCTGCCAGCTGCATCCTCCCTCTCCTGCATCCCAAACCTGCATCGCCCCTCTTCTGTATCCCAAACCTCTCCTGCATCCCAAACCTCTGATATCCCACCACTCCTTATCCCAAACCTCCTGCATCCCGTCTCTCCTGCATCCCAAACCTCTGATATCCCATCCTTTCTGTATCCCAGCTCTCCTGCATCCCTCCCCTTCCGCACCCCTCCCCAGCCCCTCTGCATGGTCTCACCCACCACCCAAAGGTGCTCCCTGCCCAGCACCCACAGAAATCCCCCCGGGAATCCTGCTGGGAATCTGGCCCTGAGGAGCCCCTCCCCTGACCTGCAGGAGGCTCTTCCACCCCTGAGCCATCCCAGCTCCATCCCCCAAAGCCTGGGAGGCCCCGGGAGCCGGGCACGGCTGGGACAGACAGGGGACAGGGGCTGAGCTGTGGTGACCAACTCGTGGAAAAAGAGCCCCCAAAAAGAGCCACTGTCCCTGCAGGGCTGTGCCCCATCCCCCTCCCAAGGGGCTGCGAGTCCCTGCCGGCCTCGGGAGAGCCACAAACCCCTCCCCTGGCTCTCCTCTAATGAATAACAACCGAGGAAATGCCTGGAGACTCCAGCGCCGGAGCAGCAGCATCTCCCTGGTTGCCATGGAAAAGCCACGGTGTCCCGTGTCCCTGCCATCCCCGTGTCCCTGTCATCGCTGCGTGGACACAAATCCAGCCCCAGGCTGGGCTCAGCTCTGAGCCTGCTGGGATCTGCTGGGATCTGGGATCTGCTGGGCCACTCCCAGGGGGAAGGGTGGGGAGAAAAGCTGAGCTTTGGGGACCCCACGGTGGCCCTGGCCCCGCTGGCTCTGCCCCAGGTGAGGCTCCCCCATCTCCTGCTGCTGGATGCATTCCCAGGGAATCAGCTCTCCAGCTCCTGACACTCTCAGGCTGATGGGAAGAGAAGGAAGGAAGGACACGACATCCTTCAGAGCGCGGCAGGGAACTCGAGGGGCTCACCTGGCTCTGGAGCTCACTCTGCTGCTTTAGGCGCAGGTTCTCGGGCGTGTCTGCCACCATGGTGAAGGATTGCTTCGGGTAGTGTCTGCAGAGGGAAGGACACCATCAGTGCCACTGTCCCCTGTCCCCGCCCGCCCCACTGCTCCGGCACGGCAGAGCCACTCCCGCCATGGAACCATGGAACCATGGAGCCATGGAATCATGGACCCATGGAATAGTGGAACCATGGAACCAGGGGTCCATGGAATCCTTCAGGCTGGAAAAGCCCCTCAGGATCATCGAGCCCAACCGGCGCAGCCATGCCACCCCAAACCCGTGTCCCCAAGGGCCGCATCCCAGTGCTATGAACATTCCAGGGGTTTTGTCTCGCTCCGGAGGAGCCAGAGCTGGGGACACATGCACAGAGGGTTTGGCAGCTGCCTTGTGGGATGTGGGATTGCCCAGACAATGGGACTGCCCGGACAATGGGATTTCTCCAACAATGGGATTTCCCCCTGTGCACTTTCCCCCAGCCAACACTTTTCTTCCTGGGCTCTCTCCCAGTGTCACATTTATCACAAAAGAGCAGAAGCAGCATTTTCCCTTTGGGGACAAAGCCATTCCAGGCCTGTGCAGGATTACAGGATGGACCTTTCCACAACCCCAAACAGCCCCCAGGGCCCCAATATCCCAAGAAGAGCTGCTGGCTCTGCTCCCAGCGCCTCTGCCCGGCACAGCCTCGGCTCTGCGGGGTCCCAGGCACAGCCTGAGCTCTCCCTGAGCTGGGAAGGGCCCCTTCCCACCCTTCCAACCCCACAAAACCCCGGCTCCTGCCACCAGCAGAGGATTCCCGGCAGGCCCAGACGAGGTGGCTTTTGTGGCGCTGCGAAATCAGGTCAGCGGAGTCTCCTCCGGCCACGGCTCCCGTCTGGCTGGGGCATTAGGAGCGGGCTGAGCTCGGCAATTCCCGGGCAGATGAGAGCTCATCCCGCTGGGATTCCCCCGCGGGACACCGCCCCGGCTGCTCCGTGATCCCCGCGCTGTCAAGGACTGGTTTGGGGGGCCACCAGCAATTCCTGGGCGTCCCCAGGCAGGGAGCAGACTTCCACAGGGATGTCGGGAAGCGAATCCAGACCCTCCCTCCCACAGCAGCACTGTGGTTTCCATGGGATCCACAGCAGGAGGGGGGTTTGGAGCGATCCCACTCCCAGACCAAGGTGAATCCCTGAGCACTCACACCCCATCCCATGCCGGTCCTGCCCTAAAACCAGCACTTTCCCCCAAGACCTCCGGTTCCCAAGCTGCTGCCTCTGGAGCTTTTCCCAAGCTGGAAATGAGGATAAATTCTGAAACAGCAGCAAAAACTCCTGTGAGCGCAGCCTGGCAGGGCCCAGCTGCTCTCCAGAGACAGCTGACAGAATTTGGGAGCCTCAGGACCAGACCCTGCATCCCCAGCACAACCCAACCCCGAGTCTGATGCCCCAGCAAGGCTAAAAAAAATCCCCAGGGATGATGTGAGAGCCACCAGTGTTTGGAAAAACCTCTGGAGCTTCAAGTGTTGCTTACATTGAGGCTTTAAACCCAGGGGCTTTGGCAGATTGATCCATCGAGGAGCAGCCCTGGATGCAAACATTCCCTGTCCCTGCAGCTCCCAGGGGTCAGGGATTTGGGAACCATCCGGGGAAGATTGGCCAGAGAAGAGTTAAACAAAGGAAGCAATTGGCTGTGCTCTGCCAGGAGGCTCCGAGGCCACATCCTGCCTTCCTGGGGTCGAGCTTAAAAAAGAAACCGCGTCTTTGTCAGCGCCGAGAGCGGCCCTGAGATGGCACCGGGAAGGGGCTGCAGGGAAGGGTTTGGATCCTCCCAGCGTTTCCAGGGAGGAGCTGCCAAAATGTCTGGGCCAGCCCAGCAGGTGTGCAGCTGCTGCCAGGCTGCCCGAGAGAGCCCAGCCCCAAGCTCTGCACCGTTTGTGGGACAGGACTCGCCCCCGTGTCCCGGGGCCAGGGCTGGAGGGGGCAGGAGAGGCCAATCCCATGGCTGATTCCAGGGCTGTTTTGGGGCCAGCAATGGGAATGGGGCTTTTGCAGCAGGATCCATCCCATCCCCATTCCCATCCCTCCCAGCAGCTTCCCCAGGGACCGCCAGCCCGATCCCACACCCTGCTCCAACCCATCACGGGAATATCTCAAGGGAACAGGAATATCTCACCCCCTTCCAGGAGGAAGGGGATGCCAAACTGGGAGATCAGACCTGACCCCTGGAATGGGCTGTGACCCCAAAGCCGAGCAGGGCCCGTGCTGACCCCGCTGCTGGGATTTTCCACAAGGTTTTCAGGCATGGATAAATTTAGGAAAATCAACATCCACATGCAGGTCAGGACTGGGCAGCCCCCAGTGCCCTCCTCAGCCCAGAGCAGAGGGAAAACCTGCTCAGCTCTGCATGGCCCCTCCTCATCCTCACCCCGGGAACAGCTGGGAAACATCTGCAGTGGGGAGGAGCGGCACAGAGCAGGGAGAGGAGCAGCTCCCGCAGGGACAAGGCCCGGATTTCCCCTCTCCCACCTCAGACTGGTGCTCACTGCGGGGGTTACTGGTTTGAACGCAGCTCCCAGTGCTGGGAAAAGCCAGGTGTTGGAGGAGCTGTCATTTCCTTTAATTGCAGCTAAGGAGAATTAGCAAGTTTGCAATGTTTAGAGAGTGAGGAGTTCCTTTAACAGGGAAATCCCTTCTGAAGGTGAAAATGCACCTGTGATAACAAGGGATTTACCCCACCAGCAGCAGTAAAGAAAATATGTGAACAACCCAAGAAGAGAGAGATTTGATGGACAAGTAGAACACCTTTTACTAACCAAGAGAATAATTGGCAAGAAAGCTATTAACCAATTAATTATCTCTCTTTTATAAAGTTTTTACAGACCACATGGTTTGTAAAAACTATAAAAGAGAGATAATGGTAAACATATAATATTTATATAATATAAATATAATACAAACATTATATACAATATTTATGGAATACAAACATTATATAAATATTACATGCCATATTTATATAATATAAACATAAATATAAGATACTATATTTATAGAATATAAACAAAAATATTATATATTTATTATAAATTTGCAGTATATAAACTTATTCATTTTATATTAAATTATTTATATATTTATACAACTATTTATTTTAATATATTATATAAATATTTATATATTTATAATATAAATATAATTTTATAAAAATTTTATATATAATATGTAAGCATTCTATAAATAGCTGGGCAGGGCTCTGGCCAGGGGTGGATCCAGAGGGAGCTGTTTGCTCCCCAGCAGGAACCCAAGGAAAACCCCTGGAGACAAAGCCTGGCCTGGGCTCTGTCCTGGTGGCCCCAGGGCCAGCAGCAGCTGATCCCAGTGGCCCAGGGATCTGCTCCTTCTCCCCACACCAGCACAGCTCAGCTTTGAACTCTCAGCCAGGATTGTCCAGGTGGGATTTGTGCTGCACAGGGGGATCTCCCTGATCCCACACAAGTTCAGGATTAAAACCCTATAAAATGTGTGTTTGGGAACTCGAGTCTTGTCTCGCTCTTGTATCCAGGTTTTCCCCACCTCTCATTTGGAGAAGTCTCAGACTTCCCTGGATTTTCCCCTTCTTCCACTTTTAGTTCAAAGTGCTCAGAGTCCAGCCCAGCCCTGAATGTCCCTCCCAGCGCCCAGCTGGAGCCAAGGAGGGGACAGGGAGGGGGTTGGGGACCGTCCCCATCTGCCACCAAGCAATTCCCATACCGCTGGCACCGGGACCCAACCCCTGGCCCCAGATCTCCCAGATTTACGGCTGGGGGAATGCCAGGGCTGGAGGAAGCCCAGCCCTCTTCCTCCTGCTCTCCAGAAGAAAGAAACTCAGGAATTTGGCAGGGGGCCACGGCTGGAACAGAGAGGACCCTGTGCTGAGCCCTGTTCAGAAAAGCAGCCTCTTCCCTGCCAGGATAAACGTTGCTTTTCCACCCCCTTCTCGTCCCTCCACTCCAACTCCAGCAGATTTGGGAAGGGTGGGCTCCTCCCAGGATGCCCTGGAGTTTCTGGTTTCCCGGGATGCTCCTGGGAGAAGGAACCGAACCCAAATCCGAGGCCGGAGCTTTCCCTTCTCCTCCACATCCCAGCACCCCCGGAAAAATTCTCCCGCGGCAGCAACTCCCAGCTGCTCCCCTTGGCTTTGGAGCAAGGAAAACGGGCAGAACAAAGGGTTTGGGGCAGTTTCTGTGCACAGTCCCGGGCTGGGAAGGGTTAAAGCAGCAGCAGCATCAAAGGGAGCCCCGAGAGAGGGGGGTGAGAGCCGGAGCCGGATCGAGGTTGCGCAGACTCCCTGGAATGTCAGGAATTTCCCATTCTTACCCCGATTCCCTGCCTGAGCAGGGAGAGCACGGGAACCTCGGGACAAATCTCACCGCGCCGGGGTTTGGGATCAGGACACTCCGGGCACTCGGGGGGCTCAGCTCTGCCCGGCTGGACCCACCCCCGTGGGGGGCTGAGCTCCCTGAACACCCCAAAATCATCATCCCCAAAGCCAGAGCCCACCTGCCTCAGCACACGCATCTCCCCCTCCACCAACACCCCCAAATTTGGGCTTAAAGCATCCCCAAAACCACTCCCAACCCCCCGAATTTGGGATGAAACTCCCCGAAACCTCCCTAAAAGCCCCAGATTTGTGGTAAAATCCCCCCCCAATAACACCAAAAACCCCCAGCTCTGGGTAAACCACTCCTAAACCACTGCAGAACCCTCAAACTTGGGGTAAAATCCTGCCCCAAACTGCTCAAATTTGGGGTCAAACCCATAAAAGCTCCCCAGAACCCCCAAATTTGGGGTAAAATCCCCCCAAAATCCTGAATTTCCTGCTTTCTCCCCCAAAGCTGCAGCGCCGACGGGGCTGTTTCCCCACAAAAAAAAACCCCCAGTTTATTTTCAGCCAGCCATTTGCTGTTTCCCAACCCAGTGTCACCCCCAGAAATGCCATTCCCTGCCCCAACTGGAATGTCAGGAGCCTCCTCTCAGTGTCCTTTGGACTTTGGACCAGGCACAGGCAGCACCAACACCAAGGCCAGCAACAAACACCGAAAAAGCCACGGTTGTGGGAGGGTCCGGCCAAGGTCTGCCCTCACCACTTCTCTTTTCGGTGTAACCCAGCCAGGAAGAGCAAATTTAGACAAAATCAGAGATAACTGGGGAGAAATCCCGTGAGGTGCTGGCACAGGTTGCTCCATCCCTGGAGGGAGGGAGCCCTCCCTGCCCATGGGGCTGGACGGGATTTAAGGTCCCTGCCCACCCAAACCCCGCTGGAATTCCAACGCCCATCCCACAGGGGTGTGGTCAGGATCAGCGTTTTGAAAGCACCCTGCGAGCAGAGCACCCTAAGCAGCTTAATTACATCAATTACATCCCCTGATTTTCCCTCTAAGGGCTGCCAATGCACAGGGAGCAGCTAGAAAAATCGGATTTCCCAGCTCCCTTTTAGATATTAAGAAACCTTTTGGGTGCACAGAGCTTTGGAAAGGAGAGCACAACTCAGGGTCCTTCTGGATAAAGGGAAAAAAAGAAGGTTGAAAGGGAATATCCAGTGCTCAGGAACAGGTAGAAAGGCCCAGAGGGAAAAAAAAATGGTCCAGAGGAAAAAAGAGCCCAGGAAAAAAAAGGGAAAAAAGAAAAAAAAAACAACAAGACCCAGGAAAAAACAAAACAAAACAAAACAAAACAAAACAAAAAAAAAAAAAAACCAACCAAACAAACAAACAAAAAGTCCAGAGGAACAAAAAAGGAAAATGAAAATAAAATAAAAAGGAAAATAAAAAAAGGCCCAGGCAGCTGCTCCTGTTCCACCCTGCCCTGCCTCCTTTCCCCACCCCGAAGGATTTTGCCTCCCAGGTTTATTTACCTTGGGATTCTCCCTGCCAGGCCAAGTGCCAGGAAACGGGGTGGCTGCAGCTCTGGCACAGGGGGAACTCCTGCCCTCCCTACACCTGCAGGGGCACAAACACCTCAGGGCCTGCGCAGGGGATTTATTTCCTGCTCAGGCTGGACCCAAGAGTGGCCAGAGCTAGCACTGAGACCTGTAAACCCTGCTAGGACTAACTGCTTTAATACCAGAGTTAACCGGGACTGTAACCCTGCTATAACACAGGACTAGCTGCTTTAATACCAGAGTTAACTGGGACTGTAACTCTACTTTAATACCAGTGTTAACTGCTTTAATATCAGAGTTAACCCTGGTTTAACACCAGTGCTAACTGGGGCTGAGACCCCTCCATCCGCGGCTCCACCTCCTCCCCAGACACCCCCAGCAGATCCCACTCACGCGTTGCAGTACGGCTTCTTCTCGTAGCCCTTGTAGTTCTTCATGTTGAGCGTCATCTTGCAGGTCTCGCAGTGGAAACACGATTTGTGCCAGAACTGCAAGGCCAAGGGAGCAGCC
The DNA here is from genome assembly GCA_017589585.1 of Phylloscopus whistleri. Taxonomy (NCBI): domain Eukaryota; kingdom Metazoa; phylum Chordata; class Aves; order Passeriformes; family Phylloscopidae; genus Phylloscopus; species Phylloscopus whistleri. The sequence continues at coordinate 703,220 of JADMLD010000974.1, read as the reverse complement.
ATCAGCACCAGGGACCCCAAACCCCGTTGGGATCCCGCAGTTCCCACCCAGGACTCCAGGAAAATGGAGTTTGCCTTCGAAGAACTGCCAGTGCTATGAGAATTGGGATTTGCGAGCTCCCTTTTAGATATTAAGAAATATTTTGGGTGCACAGAGCTCGGGAGCAGCCAGGAAAGGGGAGCATGACTTGGGGTTCTTCTGGATAAGGAAAAAATAAAATGGTTGGAAGGTTGGTTAAGCGAGCAGAGGGAATACCCTGGCGGATTCAGGACAAAATTCCACCTCTCCCAATCTTCCCAACCAGGGAGAGATTTTTTTTTTTTCCTTCCACAGCTCCAGGAATTCATGGGTAGGAAAAGTTCCTTCTGCAAGAGGCACAAGTGACACCTGTCCTGGTTTAGGGCAAATTTTGGAGGGGATTTAGGGCAAATTCAGGGCAAATCAGCAGAAGGAACAGCTGCACTTGGAGGTTCAAAGCTGCTGCTTTGGGGTTTTTTTTGGTTTTGTTTTTTTTTCTGCTCTCTGCCTGGTGCCAGCCTGAAGAGCAGGTCAGGTGAGGCTGCACGAGCCAAGCAGAAAAAGCTTCTCCTGGGGAGCAGACGTGGATCCAAGGTGAGGGACACAGCCCCAGAATTCCAGACCGTGACCCCACACAAACCCTAAAGGAGCGTTTTAGGGTTCTTTTTTAGGGCTGCTCCTAAAGAAATGATTCCCACTTGGCAGGGGGCTGGCCCCAGGCTGGGAGGAGAGCTGGAAGGAAAGGTTGGATGTGATGATCTGGGAGGCCTTTTCCAACCAAAACGATGCTGATTTTTGTGATTCTGAGCTCTGCACAGACCACGTTCAATGTCCTGACCCCACGTTCAATGTCCTGACCCCACGTTCCCGTGGGGATTTGAGATGTCTGGTGGGAATTCCCAGAGTGGAATGGGAATTTCCTGGAGCTTCTTCATGGGCAGGGAAGAAGGGAAAGCACAGCCTGGAGCAAAACTTTCAGCACTCACAGCCAGGTCTGTCAGTCCTGCCCCAGGGTGACCCCCTCAGCTCCCAAACCACCCCAAAAAATCAGGGAAAACTCCACCAGAAACCCAATTAGCAGCTGCAAGCACTAATTAGAGGACGGGTGAGTGTGACACCCAGGCCTTGAACATTCAGCCACCAAACCCAGCCGCTGGTTCTCGCTGGGATTTCCAGTTTCAAACGCTCAAGGAGCCGATTCCCCGCTCCCAGCCCGGGCTGGATCCGCGTTCCCGCAGGGAGCCAAGCCCCGCTGTCACCTCCCCCGGTGCCACACCCGCTGCACAAACACTGCCGGGCTCTGGGGACGTGACTCAGCCCAGGACAGGACAATTTTCCTCCTTTCAATTGCTCTGAGCAATGAATTTGTTCCTCCCCTCTGTTCCAGCTCCTCCAGCCCTTCCCAGGGGGGTTTTCCCCCTTCCCAGCTTTTGGGCTCCCTGAAGGATGGATCAACAGCTGAACCCCAAGTTTTTGGGGCTCATTGGAAGCCCCAGCCTGTCATGGGGGGGTTGAGGGCCCTTTCCAAGCCCTTCCCAGCAAGGGCTGCCAGTGATGGCAGCATCAATCTGCAGGGGACAGGCAGCACCATCCCAGAGCCTTCTCCTCAAGGAATTTCCCTGCTCCCAGGAGGATCTGGCACAGCCAGCTGCAGATCCCTGTGATCCAGCAGGGAGAGAACCCCAATCCCAAATCTGGGAACAGCAGATCCCTCAGATCCAGCAGATCCTGGGATCCACGGCAGCCCACAGCAGGGCGATGCTTCCAGGCAGGCTCTGCTCCCATCCAAGGGCATTCCCAGCACATTCCCGCCCCAGTTCCCACCAGGAATTGCTGGGCAGGGCATTCCCACCCCCAGGCTCTTCCCAGGGCTCTTTGCAGCCCCAGCAGGGAGCTGGGATGCTCGTGGAGCACCTCTCCCTGTCCTCCAGCCTCGCTCCTTGTCTCACACACGGAGATGGAATTTGTGCTGGATCCACAAAATCTGAGGCAGCACCAAAAGGAGGTTGGAGCACGACTGGACACAGGGGACCAGGAGTTATTTCGGCTTCCAGGAACGTTCTACTCGCCATGGAGAAAGAGGACAGGCTCCAAACAGGGTTTTAGAGGAGCAAGAACACCCTATGCTTCCCAATTCTGAGCCTGGAGGTGACCCCAGATGCTCCCACATCCCAGCAGGCTGGACAGGATTTCAAAGCCTGAGTGCACATTTTGGAAGCTCTTCTTGCTGGAACACCATGGATTTAAAGGAAAACAGCTCTAAACCTTCCTGGGTTATCCAGGTGAGCGGGTCAGAGATAATCCACACTGGAGTAATAAATGATGCCTTGGATTTATAACCATGGAACGGTTTGGAATGGAAAGGACCTTAAAACTCATCCAGTGATGACTGAAGTGTCCCTGCCTGTGGCTGGGACATCTCCCACTGTCCCAGGCTGCTCCAAACCCCGTCCAGCCTGGCCTTGGACACTCCCAGGCATCCAGGGACAGCCACGGCTGCTCTGGGTCCCACCAGGCAAAGCCTCTACTCCACACCCAGAGCAAACCGCACACCCGGAGCCCCCAGGATTTGAGGAGCAGCACCAGGAGGGCCCCGCTGGAGTGGAGGAGCCGAGCCCCGGGTGAGCCCAGGGCCCTGCAGAGCTCGGGCCCAGCCCAGCCCAGCCCAGGTTCCGCAGCCGCCCCGGGTGTCGCTTCCCCAGCGGAAACCAGAGCCGGCCCCGGCCCGTGGGGGCAGGGACAGCGACGTCCCCAAAGCCACCCCGGGCACCGCAGGGCCGTGGGCAGGCGGCCACGCTCCGGGTAGAGCGGGGAGGTTTCCATAAATCCCAAAGGAAGAGGAGTTTCCCTGGTTCCGGGGGCGAAGCGGACCCACCCCAGACACCCCGGGGCTGTGGCTGAACCCGCCCGGCACAGCCCGGCTGCCCTTCGGACCGTGCTCGGGAAAGGCAGGGACAGAGACAACCCAAGGGTGGGAAAGGCAGGGACAGAGAGAATCCAAGGGTCGGGAAAGGCAGGGACAATCCAAGGGCCGGGAAAGGCAGGGACAGAGGTGCTCCAAGGGCCTGCCCACGGTTTTACGGGAATTGGGGCAGCTCTCCGGGAAAAGCGGAGCCGCGGGCGCTCCGGGGTGGGGTGAGCAGCACCACGAGCCGGTCGTGGCACGGTTTTTAAGGAAGAGGAAGTGGCTGAGGAGCCCGAGGAGGACAAGATGGTGACTGCGAGCTCCTGCCTGCTCCCCTCAGTCGGAATTCAGCATCTCCTGGAGCTCCCGCAGCCCGGGAGGGAGCCACGGCTCATCCCCTTCCCTGCCGGTCACCCGCAGCCCTGGGATCCCCCTTCCCTCCCAACCAGCCTCGATCCCGACACTTCCCTTCCAGTTATCCACAATCCCGGCGCCCTCTTCCCCTTCCTATCAGCTACAACCCCAGCACTCCCCTTCCCTTCCAAAGATCCACAGCCCCCAAATCGCCTTTCCTTCCCAAATATCCACAATCCCAGCACTCCTTTTCCCTTCCGAACATCCACAATCCCCAAACCCCTCTTCCCTTCCTTTTATCCACATCCCCCAGCCCTTTTTCCCTTCCAGTTACCCCCAACCCCTTTTTCCTTCCAGTTATCCCAAATCCCAACACCCAGCAGCTCCTGGAGGCTCCCAGGGCCCCGAGCCTCTCACAGCCCCCAAACTCCAGGGCTCGGGGGTGAGAGTTCAGCCCTTCCCGGCCTCAGGAAGAAGCATCATCCCTTAAAAATGCGAGCAACAGGGTCTGCCGGAGCTCAGGAATGCCACTGGAGAGCGGAGCGTTCTTCCCAGTTACTTTTTTTAGTCTCTAAACTGGTTGTCCCAGAAGCCTGGGAGAGGAGGGGGAGGAGAGCGGCTCCAGAGGAAAGAGAATCCCATGGGAGGAGCACCGGGAATGGAGACCCACCATCACCTTCCCCACCTCCAGGTTCCGCCACAGCTTTGGTTTTTGAGGGGAAAAATACTCCAAAAATTACTCCGGGTTAAGGGAGGCAGCCCCGGAGTGCAGGGATGGGGTTTTGGAACAGAGAAGTATCAATTGGGATGGAATATTCAGAAAAAAAAAAGCAAGGAAAAAAGGGGAAAAGCTCGATAATGGAAACCAGATGAGGTTCCCGGCTTCAGGGAAGCGTTAACTGTTGCTTTCCTTGGGCCTCCACACGGATGTGCTGCCTTCGAATCGCAGATATTCAAGTAAATAGAAATATTTTCTAGGGAAGGAAGAGCCGGGGGACGCTGCCGGAGCCCCCCGGACAAAGAGCTCCCGTCCCCTCCCTGGGGCTCCGTGTGGCACCCTGGGGACACCGGCGGGGACAGCCTGGAAATGCCCCCGGGAAAAGGGGGTTGGGAGCGGGAAGTGTGGAGAGATCCCCGGGATGCGGGGGTGGGAGGGAGCCGGATCCCCCGGAGTGCCCCCCGGGACAATGGGGACCCACCGCGAGGGGATTCAGCGTGGAAATCCCCCCGGGAAAAGCGGGGTTTGGAGTAAGAAGCGTGGAAATATTCCCGGGAACAGGGCGGGGGAAGAGCCGCGTCCACAAGGAAGTGCCGCCCGCGGGGGGCGGGAATGCTGGCCGAGACCCCCGGGATAACGGGATCCCCTGGGAAAACCCCCGGGAATGGGGGGCAAGCGGGGGAAACCACCCTATCCAGAGGCAATCCTATGGGAAAAACCCCAAATCCTTGTCCCACTCGCCACGTGCGACCCTGCGGGACTCACCTTATCCAAGCAGTTCACCTTCTCCGTGGGATAGACGATCTTCCCGCAGCGCGCACAGTTGGGATTCATGGCTGCAAACTCGCCTGGAGAGAGGGGGGGGAGGAAAAAAAAACCCACTCCCGCCCTCTTCCGCCGCCTTCTTCTTCCACTGAGCCGCCGCCCGCGATGTCGCGACTTTAAATAGTCGGGGAGGGGAGGAGGCGGTGGGAAAAAGGAAAATGGGAGGAACCGCGCCTACGCGTGCGCGCGCACGTAACGCGCGTGCGAACGGAGTGCACAGCCCCAGGAACGCTGCACGCCCCTAAAAAGGGCCGAAAACAGCGGAAAAAACGAAAAAAAAAAAAAAAAAATACATTGAGAGCGCGCGAATGGCGGGATTCGAACCGGCGGAGTTTGGGTGCGGGGCGCGACTGGATGGGGCTTTTGGCCAAAACGCGCGGCGGACGGGGGTATAGCTCAGTGGTAGAGCATTTGACTGCAGATCAAGAGGTCCCTGGTTCAAATCCGGGTGCCCCCTCCACAAGTGCTTTTAGCATTTTTGTCCGTTTTTTCTTTTTTTTTGTCGGTGTTTCCCGGGGGGCGGAGGGTCGCATTTGCACGCGCGCGCGCTGTCCCACGGCGGCGGAAAATTGAACGAGGACTGCGCAGGCGTGGAGCGAACCCTAAATAGATACCCAGCGGGTTGTACTAACCGGTGGGGGTATAGCTCAGTGGTAGAGCATTTGACTGCAGATCAAGAGGTCCCCGGTTCAAATCCGGGTGCCCCCTCGTTTTCTTTTGTTTTGTTTTTGTCCCTTTATCCAAAGTTTTTTCGCCCGAATTATCCCCGGTTCCTCTTTCCGTCCCCGCCGCCCCCTCCCGGTGCTCCCGGTGCTTCCCGGTACCGGTGAAGGTGTAGCGTTTTCCGCCGCCGCGAGAGGGCACCGCGCGCGGCGAGGCGGGGTGGGCGCGTCACGTGACATCCGCCGCCTCTTCCGGCGCCAAGATGTCGAAGCGAGGTGAGGCGAGCGCCGTTCTCCGCCGCCATCCGGCTCCATCCGCCGCCGTCCGGTGTCCCCGTGGCCGCCCCGGCGCAGCGGGGACCCGGGGAGAGGCGCCTGAGCCCCGGCGGGAGCGGATGTCACGGGTGATGTCGCCGTCACTCTCATCGTGAGGCGCAGGCCCGGCGCCGCCGGACGGTCTCCGCGCTGGCCGCGGCCTCTCCGTGAGGCCGTACCGGGGTTTTAATGCTCTTCTCGACCCGCAGGACGCGGAGGTTCGTCCGGGGCCAAGTTCCGCATCTCCCTGGGTCTCCCGGTGGGGGCCGTGATCAACTGTGCCGACAACACCGGTGAGTGCGGGGCTGAAACCGCGGGGCCGCGGGAGGGACACGCCGGGAACCGGCGGAGCCCCTCGGGAAAGGCCCCTCGGTAACGCAGAGGGCGAGGCGGTAAATGAATTCTCAAACATTAGTTTTCTCTTTGGAATCGCTGGCTCGGCCTGTGGCCGTGGCAGCGCTGTGCGGTGTCCCTGCAGTGGGACAAGAGGAGCTGTCCCCGGGAATCCCGGGATAACGGCGGCGCCGCTCCCCGCAGGGGCCAAGAACCTCTACATCATCTCCGTGAAAGGCATCAAGGGCCGCCTGAACCGGCTGCCGGCGGCCGGCGTGGGTGACATGGTGATGGCCACGGTGAAGAAGGGCAAGCCGGAGCTGAGGAAGAAGGGTGAGTGCCGCGGGAATCGGGCACCCCCCTCTCCGCAGAGTCCCCCCACCCTTCTCTAAAGCACTCGTTGGGTCCGTGCCGTGGCTCAGGGAGTTGTCGTGGAAGGGCAGAGCAAAGGCGCCGCTTTTGGGTGAAGTGGCAGCTGCCGGTGCTGTTGATTTCAATCAGCGGTGGGACAGTGGGTCTGGCAATCGTGGGATGGGCTGGGTGGGAAGGAGCCTGAAATCCCCTCCCTGGGCAGGGACATCTGCCTCCAGCCCAGGTGGCTGCAGGGGGCCTTGGACACTGCCCGGGATCCGGGGGCAGCCACAGCTGCTCTGGGTAATCTATGCCAGGGAGGAATTCCTTCCCTCAATCCCCTCCTGAGTCCAGCTGCCCATCAGTGAAGGAGGAGCAATGTCACGTGGATCTGTAAAATTGAAAATCAGGGGATCATGGAATGATTCGGGTAGGAAGGGACCTTGGATCCCATCCAGGTGCACACCCTGCCACGGGTTTGCTTCTGCTCCAGAGGAGTTTTTGCTGAATATTGTTTGTGAGTTAATATTTCAAAATAAACGTGGGAAAGTGGGAAAACCCCGGATTTTCCAAGCGTAGGTGGCAGCAGCAGCTGCAGGTATTTCATGCTCAGCGTTGACTACAAAGCGTAACTTCTTTAGTAAAGCACCACAAACACGAGGTGCAGAACAGAAACCCACCCTGAATCCGAGCCTTAGGGTGGGTCCCTGGGGGATCTGTCTGGGGGGTGTGTGTGTCCTGAGGGCTGTGCTGCTCTCTGCCCCCAGTGCACCCGGCGGTGGTGATCCGGCAGCGGAAATCCTACAGGAGGAAGGACGGGGTGTTCCTCTACTTCGAGGACAACGCGGGAGTGATTGTGAATAACAAAGGGGAAATGAAAGGTGAGTTGTGTCTGTCCTGCTGGGAGCTGTGTGCCTTTGGGGCCCTGGGGGTGTTGGCAGTGCCAAAGGGCCGAGCTCTGCTGGGGGAAAGGACTCAAGGTTCCCCACAGAGAGTGGGGTTTTTGGGGTGGGAAATGCTGCCCTGAAGCATCTGTGAGCTCCAGGACACAGAATTCCAGAACGGTTTGGCTGGAACGGAGCTGGGAGCTCATCCCAGGGACATCTTGAGCGCGTCCAGAGAAGGGCAACGAGGCTGGTGAGGGGCTTGGAACACAAGCCCTGTGAGGAGAGGCTGAGGGACCTGGGGGTGTTCAGCCTGGAGAAAAGGAGGCTCAGGGGTGACCTTATCACCCTCTACAACTCCCTGAGAGGTGGCTGCAGCCAGTGGGGGTTGGTCTCTTTCTCCAGGCAGCAGCTGACAGAAGGAGAGGACACAGCCTTAAGCTGCACCGAGGGACACTTAGGTTTGATATCAGGAAAAAGTTTTTCATGGAAAGAGTGGTAAAGTTCTGGAATGGTCTGCCCAGGGAGGTGGTGGAGTCACCATCCCTGGGTGTGTTTAAAGAAAGATTGGATGAGGCACTGGGTGCCGTGGTTTAGTGGAGGTGCTGTCAGGGCTGGGTTGGATCCTGAAGGTCTCTCCCAGCCTGGTGATTCCGTGAATCTCCCCCGTCCAGCCTGGCCCTGGACACTTCCAGGGATCCAGGGGCAGCCATAGCATCTCTGGGAGTTCCATCCCAGCCTCGCAGGCAGGAGCTAACCCTGTGGTGTCCCTGTTTTCCAGGCTCAGCCATCACGGGCCCTGTGGCCAAGGAGTGTGCGGATCTGTGGCCCAGGATCGCCTCCAACGCCGGGAGCATCGCCTGACCTCCACCCTGCCCAGGGACACAAAATAAAACACCTTGTACCAACTCCATGCTGTTTGTCTTGCCAGATAGGAGCAGGATTGTGCTGGGAAGTGTTTTTATGGAGCTCCGTGTGTGCTCCAGCTGGAAAATGGGATTGGGGGATTTAACAGTTCTGTTTTTCAGGCAGGTTCCTGAAGAATCCCTGGAACGGCTCAAATTGTGGTGCTCCTGAATTGTTGCCTTGTCTGAGGGGAGCTGGGAGGGGTCTGTGGCAGCTCAGAATTGGAGAATTCTCTGAATTTTCTTCTGGAATGGGCAGTTTAGGTGTTTAGAGTGAAATAGTGCCTGAGGATGAGCTGCCTCTGGAGCTGCAGGGTTCCTGCTGGACAAAGGGACCTGAGGAATTGAGGAATCTCCCTTCTGGGGACGTGGTGAGGCCACTTCTGTCACCTGAGGAGTGGCTGGAGCTGAAGTCTCTGTGCCAACTGCACCTGGAGAGCCTGGGCTGAGCTCGGGATCGTTCCCTGGAGCCCCTGGAAGGGCACAGCGGTGCTCTGGGTGTGATCCCAGCATTCCAAACCTGCAGCTGGAGGGGATTTCTGTCTTCCCAGGCAGGGCCATCATCCCAGAGGTGCAGGGACCTGCTTCGTGTAAGGAACCACCCCGAGAAAGCTGCTCTCATGGATCAGTTCTAGCATTCCTGCTTTGTGAAGGCTTTCTCCACGGCTTCAGAGCTGGATTGAACATTTTGGGGTGGATTTTTGGTCTGGCAGTAATTCCTGAGCCACCTTGAGACCAAACAGAGCCCAGAGCCTGCAATGGCATTTTGAAGTCACTGGAAATGTTCCTTTCCTTTGTCTATATTTGGGTTTTTTTAGAGGGAATTCAGTACCAGGCGCGTGGTCGAGAGCCCTGGCGTGGGGCTGAGGGCAGGGAGGGAGTGCCAGGCAGGGCCGCGAGCAGCTGGGGTGTGACAGCCAGCCCTGGAATGCAACAGAGCCATGTCAGTGGCCACAAGGAGCCTCACCTGCCAGCCCTACCCAGGTGGGGGTATAGCTCAGGGGCAGAGCATTTGACTGCAGATCAAGAGGTCCCCGGTTCAAATCCGGGTGCCCCCTCCTCTCTTTTCTGTCTTTTTATCCCCAAAATGTGCTCGGGAGCCCGGAATTGCCAGGCTCCCCCCTGCGCTGAGCACGGGCCCGTGCTGTGCTCGCTGGCCAGAGGGAAGGCAGCTGGTTCCCAGCAGGGCAGAGCAGCATCTGGGGCTGTTGTTGGTGAGGATTTGGGGAGGATCTGGGTTTTGTCCTGGGATTAATTAGCAGAGCTTTGCTGAGATGGTAATGAGCAGGGAGATTCCTTCTGGGAATGCCCATGGAAAGCAGGGGGTGCAGCTCAGTGAGAGAGCATTTGACTGCAGATCAAGAGGTTCAACTCCAGGTGCTCCCTCTTTTCTCCTCTTCCTCCAGCCTTCCTCCTGCTCAAATCCTTCAGGGAAGGTTGGGAAGCTGCTGTGGGATGTGGGAGGTTGTGCTGGGCAGGGAGTGTGGGGTGGGAGCTTCTGTGGGAGCACCAAGGCCCTGGAAAAGTGCAGAGGTTGTGCACTGGGCAAGGAACCCCTCATGGGGAAATCCGGGTCTGCCTGAGCCTCCCTCTACGCTCAATTCGCTGTAAATGGGAGAAATTCTGAAAATTCTGTAACGGGAAAAACTGAACCCGGATCCGGAATGGGGGAAAAGCGGGACTGGATCCAGGCTGGAATCCGGAATGGGGGAAAACCGGGACTGGATCCAGGCTGGAATCCGGAATGGCGGAAAACCGGGACTGGACCCAGACTGAAATCTGGAATGGGGGAAAAACGGGACTGGATCAGGGTGGGCTATGGTAGGGAGGAAAACCCGGCCTGGAGAGTAGCCAGCATACGGAATAGGGGGAAACCTGAACTCTGTAGCCAGGACATGGAATGGGGGGTATCCTGGACTGTATCAGGGCTGGGAAATGGAAGGAAAAGAATCATATTTGCCATATTTTATCCCATTTAACTCCCTGTACCTTCGACAGGGACATTGGACTGCACAGGAGCTGTCAAGTAAAGGGATCCAACCCCCAGAGAGAAAAACAATTCTCTTTCCCAATAAAAGTTTTTAAATTTCCCTGGTGCAGGTGCTGCCCCAGGGGATATAGCTCAGTGGTAGAGCATTTGACTGCTAGATCAAGAGGTCCCTGGTTCAACTCCAGGTGCCCCCTCTTTTCCTCTTCCTTCCACTTGCCTTTTGCTGAAAATTTGCCACAGAAAAACCACGGGGAGCTCTGAGCTTTGTGCTGTGCGTGGGGTGCTGGTTCTGAGCTGCAGCATCCAGGAATCAAGGCTGGGGAAGTGCAGGGGTTGTGCTGTGCCTGAGTAGCCACTCGCTGTCTGTGTGTGCTTCGCCTGTTCTTAACTAATTCTCTGTAGATGCCAGATATACCAGAACTGATCATTTTCACTGTCATTTATCACATTTAACTCCACGTGCAGCCTTTGGCAGGTGCATTAAAGTGCACAGGGGGGTGTCAAGGAAAGGAATCCAATCCCTGGACAACAAAACTTGTCCCTTTCCCACGAAATATTTTTAGGTTTCCCTGGTGCAGGTGCTGTCCCAGGGGGGTATAGCTCAGTGGTAGAGCATTTGACTGCAGATCAAGAGGTCCCTGGTTCAACTCCAGGTGCCCCCTCTTTTGCTGCTTTTCCCTGGGGATTTTGGGGGGTTTGGTCACTGGGATGCCAATGAGAAATGGCAGCTCAGCCTCCCCTCCTGTTCACTCTTTTCCCTGTCGCAGTCAGAGACGGAAGCGAGGGGAAAACGTCAGGGACTCCCCGGCAGTTCAGCGCCCCAGGGGACAGGCTGGGACTGGGGAGGAGCTGGGCAGGAGCCGGGCAGGAGCCGGGCTAAGGCGGCCTGGCCCTGTATGGAAGGCGGTGACTGCGTGGCTGCTGCTGGCACAGCACAGCCCCGCAGGCTCTGCAGAAGGAGCCACCTCCTCAGGGACAGAAAACTCGGGGATTTGGGAGAGACGTCCTTTAAATGTTTTATTTTGCACACAGGGTTCCAGGGGGTATAGCTCAGTGGTAGAGCATTTGACTGCAGATCAAGAGGTCCCTGGTTCAACTCCAGGTGCCCCCTCTTTTCCTCTTCCTTCCACCTTCCTTTTGCCAAATTCCTTCCCAGAAAGAAGTTGGAGAGCTCTGGCTGGATCTTGTGACTTTGTTCTGTACCCTCACTGCTGCCTGAGAGCCTCAGCTTCAAAGGATTTGGGCTCTGACTGCTAGCAAAGTTCAGGGCTTGTGTTCTGTGTGAGAACTATTTGCTGCCTGTGTGCACTTTCCCCTGTAGTAACTTTTCTCCTAATGTTCATTTTCTCCCGTTTTTCTCCTCATTTTCATACCTCATTGATGGTATTTTACCCCCTTCCACAGGCACCTTAAGGTGCACAGGGAGCTGCCAACTAATGGAACCCAATCCATGGACAGAAAAGCTTGTCCCTTTCCCAATAAATGTTTTTAAATGCCCCTGTGCTGTCCCAGGGGGTATAGCTCAGTGGTAGAGCATTTGACTGCAGATCAAGAGGTCCCTGGTTCAACTCCAGGTGCCCCCTCTTCTCCTCTTCCTTCCACTTTCCTTTTGCCAAAAATTTCCCACAGGAAAACCACGGAGAGCCCTGAGCCTGTGCTGTGCCTGGGGTGCTGGTTCTGAGCTGCAGCACCCAAGGAACAGAGGCTCTGCTGGGAAAGTTTTGGGGCTGTGCTCTAACCACTCACTGTCCGTGTGTGTGTGCCCTTCTCTCTCCTAAATCCTCGGTAACCAGCACCAGAACTGATCATTTTCACCATCGTTTATCCTGTTTAACTCCCTGTACCTTTACCAGGCACTCCCTGGGCTGCACAGGGAGCTGTCGAGGAAATCCCAATCCCTGGGCAGCAAAACTTTTTCCTTTCCCAATAAATGTTTTTAAATTTCCCTGGTGCAGGTGCTGTCCCAGGGGGTATAGCTCAGTGGTAGAGCATTTGACTGCAGATCAAGAGGTCCCTGGTTCAACTCCAGGTGCCCCCTCTTTTTTCCCTTCCTTCCACCTTCCTTTTGTCCAAATCTTTCACAGAAAAAAAGCGGAGGGCTCTTGCAGGATCTGCCACCTGATTCTGTGCACTCAGTGTGGGCCCTGAGCTCCAGAATCCAAGGAATGAGGCCCTGAGTGTTGGTGAAGTGCAGGGGCTGCGCTCTGTGTGAGAACCACTCGCTGTCTGTGTGTGTCTCTGTTTTAAATTCACTGCAGGCATCAGACCGACCAGAATTTCTCATTTTCACCATCATTTATCCCGTTTAACTCCCTGTGCCTCTAGCAGGTACCCTAAGGTACACTCAGGGAGCTGCTGAGGAAAGGGATCCAGCCTACAAAACTTTTTTCTTTCCCATTAAATGTTTTTGAATTTCCCTGGCGTGGGTACTGTCCCAGGGGGGTATAGCTCAGTGGTAGAGCATTTGACTGCAGATGAAGAGGTCCCTGGTTCAACTCCAGGTGCCCCCTTCTCTTTTCTCTTTTGCTGCTTTTTCACCCATTTTTCCTCCACAAATTCCTCACACACAGACCACGGAGAGCCGTTCTTACCCCTCTGAGGTCTTGGAAGTCACTTCGTGATGTTTTTTGCCAAGCCTGAACTCCCAACTTTGCCACGTTCCCCTCTGCTCTCCCGAGTTCTGCAGAAGGCCACACAAACTCAGCAGCTGCTGCTCCGATTTTTCCTGTTGGAGTAATTACCCTTAATTTACACAGTGAATTACTGTATTGAATTGAATTGCCGTGTGTAACGCGTTTCTGGAGGTCACGAGCCGTTCCTCCCTCCGGGCTCTGATGTCCCGGCCAGTCCGGTTGGGTGGCTGGGATGACACAGGTCACGGCCTGGATAACCCCGGGGCTCGAACTCGTGACCCGCGGCCCCGCAGGCGGCAGCGCTGCCCCTGAGCCACGCCCCGGGCGCGTTGGTTGGGGGGCGCGGGAGGCGCGGCGGGAAGGGTGGCGCGGGGGCAGCGCGGCGGGCTGGGGACCGCGAGGCCAGGGGTTCGAAACCCGGCCTGGCTCCACCGGGATGTGGCCGGTTCTGTCTCGGGAGGTCACCGGGTGTATCCCGAGAGGTTCGCCAGCTCTGCTGTGCGAAATCGCCGGCTGTGACCCGCCCCGGCACAGGAGCGCTTTAGTTCTACCCCGCCACAGACTGGGAGTTCCCAGGCTCTGACCCAGCCCGGGCACCGCCGCGCGTTGTTGTGGTGAGCACAGCCTGACAGACTCGTCCCGTGGCTTTAAGTGCTTTTGGAATTACTCACTTCATCTCCAGGCATTTCTTTGGAATTGCTGCAACCAGCCTCATTTGCAACAGGCTCAGATCTTAATTCCCTGGAAGTGCCCAAGGCCAGGCTGGACAGGGCTTGGAGCAACCTGGGGTAGTGGAAGGTGTCCTTGCCCATGGCAGGGGTGGGAATGGATGAGCTTTGGGGTCCCTTCCCGCCCAAAATATCCTGGGTTCCATGAATGTAATGGAAACATCCCCAGGCCCGGTATTGAGGGGCCTCCCCGCCGGTTCTTTCTCTCCGTTCTCCTCCCGCAGCATGCCGCCATCTTCCCCACCGCCTCGGAGGCGCGCCGGAAGTGACGTACAGAAGGGAGGAAGACGCGCGGAAACCCAAGTGGCGGAGCGCGGTGATGACGTATTTCCTGTCCCGGTAGCGGCGGGGGACGCGCTCGCCCGGCGGCCGCGATGGGGGGGGGAGACCTGGTGAGGGGAACCGGGGGGTGAGCGCGGCCTGAGGGGAGACAGAGGGGGCAGCGGGCGCTGAAAGGGGCCGGGGGGGCCGAGCAGGGTCTGTGTGAGGGCTTCGGAGGGGCCGTGGGGGATAAGGAGGGACTGAGAGGGGCCCGGCGGTGCTGAGGGGGCCGCAGGGCGGGGACGTGCGGCTTCCCCGGGACCCGAGGCCGCTCCCGGGGCCGTTCTCCCGGTGCCAGTCCCGGTGCCAATCCCCGCTCTCCGCAGAACTTGAAGAAGAGCTGGCACCCGCAGACGCTGCGCAATGTGGAGAAGGTGTGGAAGGCGGAGCAGAAGCATGAGGCCGAGAGGAAGAAGATCGAGGAGCTGCAGCGGGAGCTGCAGGAGGAGCGGGCGCGGGAGGAGATGCAGCGCTACGCCGAGGACATGGGCACCGTGCGGTGAGACGGGACAGCGGGGGGACAGCGTGGAGAGAGCACGGGGACAGCACGGGGAGCACGGGGACAGCACAGAGGGCACGGGGACAGCACAGAGGGCACGGGGACAGCACAGAGAGCACGGGGACAGCGTGGAGAGAGCACGGGGACAGCACGGGGAGCACGGGGAGCACGGGGAGCACGGGGACAGCACAGAGGGCACGGGGACAGCACAGAGGGCACGGGGACAGCACAGAGAGCACGGGGACAGCACGGGGAGCACGGGGACAGCACGGGGAGCACGGGGACAGCACAGAGAGCACGGGGACAGCACGGGGAGCACGGGGACAGCACAGAGAGCACGGGGACAGCACAGAGGGCACGGGGACAGCACAGAGGGCACGGGGACAGCACAGAGAGCACGGGGACAGCACAGAGAGCACGGGGACAGCACAGAGGGCACGGGGACAGCACAGAGAGCACGGGGACAGCACGGAGAGCACGGGGACAGCACAGAGAGCACGGGGACAGCGTGGAGAGAGCACGGGGACAGCACGGGGAGCACGGGGACAGCACGGAGAGCACGGGGACAGCACGGGGACAGCACAGAGAGCACGGGGACAGCACGGGGAGCACAGCGACAGCACGGGGACAGCACAGAGAGCACGGGGACAGCGTGGAGAGAGCACGGGGACAGCACGGGGAGCACGGGGACAGCACGGGGAGCACGGGGACAGCACAGAGAGCACGGGGACAGCACAGAGAGCACGGGGACAGCACAGAGAGCACGGGGACAGCACAGAGAGCACGGGGACAGCACGGGGAGCACGGGGACAGCACAGAGAGCACGGGGACAGCACAGAGAGCACGGGGACAGCACGGGGAGCACGGGGACAGCACGGGGAGCACGGGGACAGCACGGGGAGCACGGGGACAGCACAGAGAGCACGGGGACAGCACAGAGAGCACGGGGACAGCACGGGGAGCACGGGGACAGCACAGAGAGCACGGGGACAGCACAGAGAGCACGGGGACAGCACAGAGAGCACGGGGACAGCACAGAGAGCACGGGGACAGCACAGAGAGCACGGGGACAGCACGGGGAGCACGGGGACAGCACAGAGAGCACGGGGACAGCACGGGGAGCACGGGGACAGCACAGAGAGCACGGGGACAGCACAGAGAGCACGGGGACAGCACAGGGAGCACGGGGACAGCACAGAGAGCACGGGGACAGCACAGAGAGCACGGGGACAGCACAGAGAGCACGGAGAGAGCACGGGGACAGCGTGGAGAGAGCACGGGGACAGCGTGGAGAGAGCACGGGGACAGCACAGAGAGCACGGGGACAGCACAGAGAGCACGGGGACAGCACGGGGAGCACGGGGACAGCACAGAGAGCACGGGGACAGCACGGGGAGCACGGGGACAGCACAGAGAGCACGGGGACAGCACAGAGAGCACGGGGACAGCACAGGGAGCACGGGGACAGCACAGAGAGCACGGGGACAGCACAGAGAGCACGGAGAGAGCACGGGGACAGCACAGAGAGCACGGGGACAGCACGGGGACAGCACAGAGAGCACGGGGACAGCACGGGGAGCACGGGGACAGCACGGAGAGCACGGGGACAGCGTGGAGAGAGCACGGGGACAGCACAGAGAGCACGGGGACAGCACGGGGAGCACAGGGACAGCACAGAGAGCACGGGGACAGCACGGGGAGCACGGGGACAGCACGGAGAGCACGGGGACAGCGTGGAGAGAGCACGGGGACAGCACAGAGAGCACGGGGACAGCACAGGGAGCACGGGGACAGCACAGAGAGCACGGGGACAGCGTGGAGAGAGCACGGGGACAGCGTGGAGAGAGCACGGGGACAGCACAGAGAGCACGGGGACAGCACAGAGAGCACGGGGACAGTACAGAGAGCAATGTGCAGCCTGGCCTTGGGCACTGCCGGGGATCCAGGGACAGCCACAGCTGCTCTGGGATGTCTGTTCCATCCCCTCCTTCCCAGGGAGGAATTCCTTCCCCAACCCCATCCAGCCCTGCCCTCTGTCAATTCAAACCCATTCCCCGTGTGCTGTCCCTCCATCCTTGTCCCAAGCCCCTCTCCAGCTCTCCTGGAGCCCCAGTCAGGCACTGAAAGACCCCAGCCAGGTCACCCCAAAGCTTTTCCAGGCTGAACAGCCCCACCCCTCCCAGCAGAGGAGCCCCATCCCTCTGATCCCATCCTTTGGGCTTTGCTCCAACACCAAACCGTCCCCGCTCACCTCCCTGAGCCCTCAAACAAAACCCTGGAAGCTGCAGCATCAATAAAATGGATTTTTTTTTTTTTTTTTTGGCACAGGAAGCGTGAGGAGAAGCTGGAGTGGATGTACCAGGGCCCTGGGGGGATGGTGAACAGGGAGGAGTACCTGATGGGGCGCCCCGTGGACAAGTTCATCCTGGAGAAGGTCGGGGACAGGGAGGCCGGTGGCTCTGGGGACACGGGGCTGCTGCCTGGCTCCATCTTCGCCAGGGCCGGGGCCAACTCCGTGCTGGACATGGCCACCAAGATCCGGGAGGACCCGCTCTTCATGATCAGGTGAGCGAGAAACAGCGTTCGCTCTCGGGAGGAATTTGAGTTTTTTTGGATTTTTCAAAGTTTCATAGGGGATGATCAGGGACAAGTCAGTAACAGAGTGGTCAGGGCACTACCAGTAACCGTGGCAGCTCTTCTTAGACACTTTTTCTATTGCCTTGGTCAAATCTGTGTTTATAAAGGTCAACCATGTTCAGGCATTTCCTTGAAGTTGCTCGTTCTGTGTTTTTAGAGCTCGCATTGCTGCATCCTCTCTGTAAAAACACGATAAAAAACACTGATTTGTATTTTTCTTCCTGCTTTAGGAAGAGGGAGGAGGAAAAGAAAAGAGAAGTTTTGAATAATCCAGTGAAAATGAAGAAAATCAAAGCCTTGGTAGGTGTGAGCCAGGGGAGGAGCAAAAATCAGAATTTTAATTGTTCAGGACGAGGAGCTGGGCTCTGCTTGCTCCTTAAACTCCTCAATTTTGAGAGAAAATCTCATTAAACGATATTTTCTGACTTTAAGTCTTTAAATTTCTCAATATCTCTACGTTTTTATAAAGACGGTTCTCTTGTAAACACTGCAAGGACTTTTTTTTACACCTTTAAATAGGAAAAATCCTTCAAATGTCCTTCAGTTAAGAGTGTCTGGAATTTTTATTAATGTCTCCACCTTTTTCTATTTCTTGTAAAGATTTTTTTTTTATTTTTGGCTCAGGTTTTGTGCCAGGACCTTTCCCATGGGGAATTCTGTTTTCTCCCTGATTTCTGAGGGAATTTTTGCCTTTGCAGCTGCAGAACAGTTTGGATAAAAAGGAGAAGAAGAAGAAGAAGAAGGAGAAGAAGAAGCACAAGAAGCACCGGCGGCGCAGCTCCAGCAGCCACAGCTCCAGCTCTGAGGAGGAGAGGGGCAGAAATAAGTGAGTTTTCCAGTTTTATTGTTGTTTTTCAGCTGCTCTCCCTGAGCTTTCTCTTCCTCATTAATGCTTTTAATTAAATGTTTTGTTAAGTGTGGTTTTTTTGCTCCGTTGGTTTTGCGTCGTTAACGTGTGATAAAAAGAGTTTAATGGGAAAAATGGATTTATTCTGGCTGCTCATCTGCTTCAAAAGGGCTTTGTTTTCTTTGTAGGTCTCAGAAAAGAGTGGACAGTTCCTCCTGGAAGGCTGCTTCTTCCAAAATCCCAGGATATGGCTTACAGGTACACCCTGGGAGAGGGAAAAGCAGTTTTGGGAACAGCTGGAACAGGATTATGAGTGGGTTGGGAATTAATAAATTTCAGATTCAATTTGGAGCCAGCTAAGCCTTGAAATACAAATTAGTCAGGGCTCAGCTGGACTTTTGCTCAGAATTTGGGATAAAGTTTGTTCAGGTGCTCCTCATTATCCATGGAATGGGTGGGAAGGGACAGCAAAACCCATCCAGTGACACCTCCCCACTGTCCCAGGCTGGTCCAGCCTGGCCTGGGACACAGCCAGGAGCAGCCACAGCTTCTCTGCAAATTCACCCTGGGGAGGAGTCCCCTCCCTCAGCTGTGCCAAACCAGAGCTCATCCCCTGTGCCCTGTGAGGGCTCCTGCCACCCCATCCCACCCCACCCCACCCCACCCCGTGTGCTCAGCAGAGCTCTCTGACCTGCAGGTGAGGGATCCTGAGCAGAGCCAGCGCTCCCGGAGCCCCCCGGGCCAGGACAGAGCCCCCCGGGAGCGCTCCCGGAGCGCGTCCCGCTCTCCCCAGAGACATTCCAGCAGGAGGAACCCCGAGAGAGCCCTGGGATCTCCCTCCAGGCACAGCAAACTGTGAGTGGGGCTCACCCATCCCTGTTATCCCACCTCCCCCATTTCTGCCCTGGGGTGTCCAGGGGCTCCCAGAGGGGACAATCCCGGTTTTTATCGGGGTCACCCTCTCCAGTCACACCCTTGGGGCTGGGGTTTGCTTGGGCTCCCAGTTCTCTTCAGACTGATTGCTCAGAGCTGTTAAATTGCCTTTATTTAATACAGATAAAATCATAAAACCAGGTTTTTGTTGATTGCTGGTAGAATCCCAGTTCTCTTCAAAACTGATCATTCAGAGCCCTTAAATCATCTTTAATACAGATAAAATTGTAAAAGCAGGTAATTTGTTGCTTGCTGATGAAATAATTAAAAAGTAAATTCAGAGTTTATTCAGAGTAGGATCTGTAGAGTGGCCAGGTAGCAGCTGTGGGATGTATCCAAAACCCCAGGGAGTGTTTGTAAATGTGATTTTGGTGTGGATTTTGGTGCTAATGAGGGGGATTTGGGGCCTGCAGGCACAGCAGCCGGGAGGAGAAGAGCAGAGCCAGGAGCCCTTCCCCCAAAAAGAGCTTCAGGCGCCAGCACCCCCCGGGCTACACCAGGTCAGTGGGGCCCTGTCCTGTCCCTGTCCCAGAGGACAAACACCTCCAGGGCACCTGGGAACCAGATTTTCCTCTGCTGACTGCAGTGGGGCAGGTGAAATTCCCCAAGAATCACACAGAGGGACCCCGAGGGCTCTCCTGGTGCCCCTGGGCCCGGCTGTTGGTTGAGACCTTCCCAGCACGTGGTGCTGGTTCTGCTGCAGGGTAGGAGTGGGAGTTCTCTGTCCCAGGGTGTGTTCGTTAGGAGGTTCTGTTCTGTCAGGCAAAAAAGGGATCCTGACAGCATCATCTTGGAGATCAATTAAAACCAATGAGGAGATCAATTAAAAGAGGGAGAAAAGAACCTCCTGCCGGGATGTGGGGAGGTGGACTATTTAGAAATGTCCTCACAAGCTTTGCTGCCAAAGACAAAAATCCCCCTGACCTGGGGGGCTGTGAACCCTCTTTGGCTGATCTGAACCTTTCCCACCCTGAACAATTCCACCATCCCCAGGGGTGGAGGGGCCCAGGGTGCTGCTGCTGCTTCACAGAAAAATCTCTCCAGAGGTGTTTTCCACCCAAACAGAAAGCTCTCCCCCGAGGAGCTGGAGCGCAAACGGCAGGAAATGATGGAGAATGCCAAGTGGAGGGAGGAGGAGAGAGCCAACAACCTCAGGAAGCACCGGAAGGAGGAGGAGCTGGAGCAGGAGCTGCAGAAACTCGACGCCAGGGATGGGAAATTCTTCCAGTGAGTTTTACCACCTCCTCCTCCCAGGGGAATCCAGCTTCTGAGAGAAGCTTTAACTTTAAAAAACTTAATCTGAACTTAACAGGGCCCAAACTTAAACATAGCATTAACAGAATACTAAAATAACAAAACATAACTTAACTCAGGCCTAAATATAGTAAAGCTTAACTATGCTTAGTTCTATCAACACTTAATTTGTATCAAATGTAAATATAACCTTTAGTCTAACTCATAAGTGCAGCTTTACTAAAGAAAAGAGATAACAACTTTAACTTTGCAGCATTTTGCAAATGTCTGTTTTGGTGCAAGCAAGGCAGGCTGTGGGTCAGGCACAGCTGTAATTACTCGTTTGCATCCTTCATTAGTGTTGACAAAGGCAAAATTTTGCAGCAGATAAGGACTTATCTGCTCAGCCTCAGTGTCTGGGATGGTTCAGATCGTGGAGTTGCACATCTCCCCTGGCTCTTACAGGACTGGTGACATCTGCTGTTCCCAAATTTTCCCCTCAACCCAAAAAAATGGGTTTTTTGAGTGGGAGTCAGGTCCAAGCTGGGCATTGGGGATGTTTTGCCACCCTGGGGGTGTTTTCTGTGCAGATATTTAGAAATTCTCTGGTTTTGGGAGCTTGCAGCAGCTTGAGGCCTGCAGGTCCCTGTGGGTCTGGAATCTGTGTTTGGCAATAAAACCTCTGAACACAGGTGGTGGTGGAATCCCCTGTGCTCGTGGCAGCAAAGCCCTGAAGCTGTCTGGAGCTGGGATCACAAAAATCACAGAATCATGGAATGGTTTGGGTGGGAAGGGACCTTCAGTCCCGTCCAGTGCCACCTCTGCCGTGGCAGGGCCACCTCCCCCTGTCACAGGGTGCTCCTAGGACACTGCCAGGGATCCGTCCCAGCCCCTCCCCAGCCTCCCAGGGAGGAATTCCATCCCAGTATCCAGTCTCTGACCCAAAGCTGCTCTCCTCCAGTCTCAGAGCTGTGATTTCTCTCTCTGCTCCCATTCCCTGCAGGCGTTTGAAGCTGGAGAGTGCCTCCACCTCCAGCCTGGAGGATCGGGTCAAGCGCAACATCCACTCCCTGCAGAGGACTCCTGCTGCCCTGGAAAAGAACTTTATGCAGAGGTGAAACCGGTCCTGGCCCCGGGCAGGGGCTGAGTGGACATTTGTTCCCAGAGGTGAGAGCTCTGCAGGAACCATTGCAGCTCCCGGAGCTGAGCCCTGGGGGCCTGCAGGACTCTGTGTTCCATTTCTAATGCGCTGCCAGAGCTGCTCCTCCTCTCCCCACCCTGGCTGCTGTCACTTTTGTACATTATTATCAAACTCCGCCGGGTGGTCACTGCTTCCTCCTGCGCCAGAGCTGAAAGTCTATTTTTGTTAATCCTTAAAATCCAGAGCAGAACCCATCCACACCTGAGGTAATTCCGTGGAATTTGACAGAACTGCACGGACCCTGTTCCACACTGTCAGCGTGTGGCATTCGGTGGCTCACAGATTTATTTCGTTGATTTTTGACCCAAAAGAAGCAGTTTCTGAGGGGAAAGAGGGAATGAGCGGGGCATAGCTGACACAGCAAATATTTCTCTGGGATTTTGTAATGTAAGTAATGTGTATATGTACAGCAGTGTAGATTTATTTTGCCTTTTTAATTAAGAAACTTCCCTGTCGTTTGTTAAATGTCCTTTGTGGCTCCGGGGGGGATGGGAGGGGCAGGGGTGAGTTGGCTGTGGGCGGGAAGGGTTGGCGAGGCTCCGGGAGGCTGCAGCAGCCCCCTCTCGGGTGTGTCCCGCCCCAGGACGCGCCGCGGGGCCGAAGGGGTCCCCGTTGTCCCCCCGAGGGTCCCGGCAGGGTCCCCACGCAGCCGCGGGCCCTTTAAACGGCGGCGCGTGACGTGTGTAACAGCCCATTCATAATTCCAGCCGCCTCGTTGCTGATTGGTCTGTTCCCAGCGGGGCGTGGTTCTGCTGAGCGCGTCACGCCGACTGGGCGAGACCATCTCCGAGAAGAGGAGGAGGGGATGGGGCTTTTTTCTCTCTGGCTCCTTCTCCGGCCGTTATCCCTCTCCGTTGTTCCCTCTCACAGCCCAATGCGTGCTGCGGTTCTCCCCGCTCCTGCCGCAGCCCGAGCCGGAGCTCTCCTCCAGCGCCCGCGGCTCCCCCCGTTCGGGCGGGACATGGCACCTCCCGCTCGCCACCCCCTCAGCCCGCCGCCATCTTGGCGCCTCCTCGGCGCGGGGCCGGAGCGGGCTCGGCCGGCCGCGGCGGAGCGAACCACTGCGGGGGCGGGTGGGGGGGGCAGGGACCGAACCACCTCCTCGGCGGCGGGGAGGGAGCAGGGCCGGCGAGGGGGGGAAACGTAACGGGCCGGGGCTGCCGGGGCCGGGCGGTACCACTGCGGGAGGGGGGAGCGAGCCGGGCCGGGCGGAACCATGCGGAGGCGCTGGTAGGGGGGCGCGGGGAGGGGGTCGGTCGGGTCCGCCATGGCCGCGAACTGCGCGGGGGCCGCGGGGACGGCGGCGGGAGCCGTGGCCGCGGTGGGCTCGGCCCTGAGCGCCAGCAAGACCAAGACCAAGAAGAAGCACTTCGTGTGCCAGAAGGTGAAGCTGTTCCGGGCCTCGGAGCCGCTGCTCAGCGTCCTTATGTGGGGGGCGAACCACACGGTGAGAGCGGGCGGCGCGGGCCCCCCACCCCAAACCCCCGCCCCTCACAGCCCCCCGCGAGCGGGGCTTCGTCTCCCTCATCCCCCTCGTCCCCCTCAGCAATGCCCGACCCCTCAGGTCGGACCCTTCCCCGCTCCCCCTCAGGCCTTTTCTCTCCCCTCCAGAGCAGCTTTTTCTCCCCGCTGAATCCAGCCTTCCCTCCCTCTCCATCCCTTCCCTGGTGCAGCCCCTCCCTAGGCTCTGTGGTCCCTTTCTGCCGGATCTGTGTCCCCAGGCGGTTTGGGTCCCTGTGTCCCCACACTCCCACCCCCGGCACCTTTTCCAGCCCCGGGGCTGGGCAGGGGGACCGATGCCTTTCCGGGTGATGTTGCTGGGGAACAATTCCCCCTCTGGCACTGGGGGGGCCCTGAGGACAGGAATTTGGCCCCCACAGCCCTGTCCCCTGTCCCAGCCCCCGGGTTTCCACCCCGGAATGTCCCTGTGGCTGTCCCAGGGAGGGATTCCCCTGTGTCACAGCCCAGAAGGGACAGTGCTGTGCCTCACTGGGACAATGTGTCCCCCATCTCGGTCCCCCCAAAGCGAGGGGTTTGGCCCCTTCGATTGCAGGACTCGGGCCATGTGTGTCCTCTTGGCCTCGGTTCCTCTGGGAACGGGTTGTGAGAGGGTCCCTTGGGAATGTCTGTGATGGCTCAGCTCCCATCCACCTCCTTTGGTAATTCCTCAGACCATCCCTATGTTTTCTCTGGAAACTTCTCCCTGGTTTATGATGGCAGGCACGAGGATTGATCCTTGAATGTGGATGCTGGGTGCTGCTCTTGGTGGCCAAAGAACCCAGAAGCCTCATCCATTCCTCAGTTAATCCACTTTTAGGGCTCAGACACACCTATTTCTCCAGTGGATTAGTGGATGTTTCCTAGAGAGTGAAAGGGATTCAGGCTCATTTTTTTTTTCCCCAAAACAAATAACACACTAAGAATTTAAAAAAAAAAAAAAATCCTCCTTGCATTCCTGGCCTGCCTGGCTGGAGTGAAAGCTTCCAAATGTGGTTCAGCACCGTGCTGGCTTTGAGGCAAAGGATGTTCCAAGTGCTCCCAGCCTTGCCCAGGAAGCAGGATAATGAGTTTAATCAGCCTTTGATCAGTGGTGCCATTAACAGCCCTTGAAGAAATGGAAATTGTGGGATTTTTCCGAGTTTCATTCGTGGCCTCATAGGGACGGTTGTTGCTTGCTGGCAATTGGCCTTTTGGGGTTTTTTGGGGTTTTTTTTTTTGTGTTTTTCTTTGTTGTAGCTGTCTGGGCAGTAGGAGCCTGGCAGGAATATGAGGCCCTGGATCAGGACAGAGTAACTTTGGGAGCACTTGGCTGTGAGATGTTTGGGCAAAGGGAGGAAGGCGAGCTGACACTAAGCTGGTAATGAGATTATATCGGATGTGTATTAGGAAGAAATTGCTGCCAAGAAGGAGCTGAGGGGCTGGGAAAGGAGGTGAGAGAAGTTCAGCTGTGACCTCCTGACCTTTGGAAAGGCGTTTAGGATTTCCCAGTAAATCCCTCCACCTCTGCCACATTGGGGTGAGGGTTTGGTGGCAGCTGCTCCTCCTGGGCTGTGGCTGGGAGATGATCCCTGTGCCCTGCTTCAGCGGGGATTGGAATTACCTCCAGCTGATGGGTTTGGGAATCATTTTGGGAGTACCTTTGTGGAAGTCTTTTGGGGAGTTGTTGAATGTTTGGCTGCGTTGGACGAGGAGGGATGAGTGAGGAGGCTCTGGGCTGTGTTCATGGAGTTCTGCCCTGGGATCCTTGCAGTGGGAGGAGGGGAGAACAGCTCTTAGCACAAGCCCGGGGCTGTGCCGGGAAGATCCTGTCAGAATTGCTTGGATCTGGGATAAACTTTTTCACAGACAAATCAGACAAACAACCATTTTATGCAACGCGCTGCAGAAATCCCCCTGGGTCCGTTCTCCCAGTCTGGAGCAGCCTTCAAGAGGCTGGTGAGCACAGGCAGGGCTGGCTCTGGAGAGCATCAGCATCAGGAGCACCCCAAGAGCAGGAGCTGCTTTCACCAGTTTAGAGTGTTAAATAACAGGTCCTGGTGGTCCCCAGCCAGGGTTGGGATCGGGATTGGGGTGGGGCCGGTGTGAGCGGGGCCAAACGGGAGTGGTATGACTCAAACAATTTGAATTTTGGACCAGAAAACCACAGAGGGGAGGGGAGAGCTTGTGTAAAATGGGAGCCACTGAGACTCAGCCTCGATTTGCAAGTTTTCTGTCAGACCCTGAATCCAGCAGACGTGGGGATGCTTCTTGGGGAAGCTTCTCCTGCCGTTGTCATGGCACTGGGAGAGGAGCTGCGGCTCCTGGGGGCTGGGTCCATGTGTGGTGCTCCAGGTGTGGTGCTCCAGGTGTGTTTTCCATGCCCTGGATGGATCCACGTGCACGGGATGGGGAAGTTGGGATGGTTCTGGAAGGGAGCAGCCACCTCCCAGACAGAGAGATGAGCGGAGTGTTGTGTGATGCTCTGGGAGCCATGGAAACGGTTGTAAGGTGCTGCTGCTGGGAGGCTCTGGGATCCCAGGGTTTGATCCCAGATTGTGGATCTGTGTCTGCAGGGCTGTGATGCTGCTGCCGGTTCCTCAGCTGGAAAACATTCCAGTGGCTGCTGGCAGGGGAAGGGCACAAACATCCCGTTTCTGTGGGAATGGGGAGATCTGTTGGCTGCATGGATGGATCTTGCCCGAGGCAGCTCCAGAGGCTCCAGTTCCTGGCTGGAGCAGCAGCCATCTCCCAGGCCCTCAGGAGCAGTGCCAGCACGGAGCACAGCTCGTTAGTATTCCAGGGGAACAGCAGCTCTGGGAATGGCAGCACGGCGCTCCCCACGCCGCAGCCTTGGCTCCGGGCTTGCCACGGCAGCATCTGCCACATATCAAAGGCTCAGATCCCAGAAATTGGTCCTGGCACGGTGGGAACAGCCTGGATCTGTCCCTTCCCAGCCCCAGCTCTAATTGACCTCTGGAGAGAGCAGCATATGGCCATGGCCGTGCCAGCCCCTGGAATCACCGAGGGCCTGGCTCCCAACCTGCTCATCCGGGAGCTCCTCTTCAAATCCACCTTCCAGGAGCTCTTTTCTGTTCAAATCCATGTTCCAGGAGCCCTTTTCATTTTTGGGAGAGAAAATCAGGTTTTCCTGGGTGGTTCAGTGTGGAGAACGGGGCTCATTTCCCTGCTCATTCCCGCTGGCTGCCATGGCCATGGGTTGTTGTTGAATATTCCCATTCCTCAGCTTTTTTTGGACTGAAGGAAGCATCAGCTCTGCCCACCCCTCATGGGACTGGGAGCATGGATGCTTCCCAGTGACCCTGAGGCTGACAGGGCTGGGGACAGGAGGGTGGCACTGCCTGATCCCTGTGAGTCCTTCCCAGCAGCTTTCCAAGTATTTTTTTCAGGAATAGATGGGTTAGCTGTCACCAGGGGATGCTTTTTTTTTTTTTTTTTCCCATCTCAAAGCATCCTGGTGTCCCCAGAGGAATTATTGACTACAAGATTCACTCTTCCCTCGGTTGCACGGGGGGTTGTTAGCGTGGATACTGATTAATCATGCTCTAATTCATGGAAAACAGGGTTTTTTCCTCAAACCATCGCCCAGTTGCTGCTCTGTGCTAAGCAGCAGCAAAGTTTTGCTGCAGCTGTGGGTTTGTCTCCGTGATAAAGTAATTTTCCCATGTGTCTTTTACCTCCTTCCCCAGAGCATAATGAAGTTTAACTAATGCTCACCAAGGCGCCTGATTGGAAGGCTTTGAGGGGAACAAAGTATCTTTATTTTCCTGAGCAAATTCTTGTTGCAAAGAATCCCGGAGAGTGGGCTCCCACACTCCATCAGTTGCATCTTGTTAGTAAACAAATCGCATTTTCCCATCAATTTACTAATGCTAATTGCCACTTTGAGGCTGCAGTCAGGTTTTGAAACAAAATTATGCCTGGCCCATTCATCCCCACAGCTGTCCCTGAATGACACGGAATATTGATGTGGCTGTTATTGGGAAAGGAATTGGCTTTGGTGGCGGAGAGAAATCACCAGCCCAGAGTCCTGAGTGGTGCTGCTGAAGAATTCCAGTGACCAGGAAGTAAAAACTTGACAGAGAGAGAGGGAGGAGGTGTTTTTGCAGCCCTGCAAAGCTGGGTTGTGCTGAGGAAGAAGGGTCTGGGCGCTGGAAGAGGCCTTCCCTCCCTCACCTCCTGCTCTTGATCCCAGCAGCATCCAGCTGCTCTTCCCTCCTCTCCTCTGGGACTGGGCAGCTTTGATCCCTCTGTCCTTGTGGGGTGGCTCTGGACCCTGCCTGGCCTGCTCGGGAATCGCTCCTTTGTTCTCAGGACGTGGCAAAACCAGGGAGAAACGGGTAGTGTCTGTGTCCCAGCGCTCCCGCTGAAGGTGCCGCGGGTTCGTGCCACGGTGGGAACCCCGGAGAGCCCCCAGGGCGTGTCCGAGCCCCCTGCGGGGCTCCTGCGGTGCCGCTGCCGCTGTCCCCGGCCTGGGAGGGGCAGAGCCGAGCCGTCCCTGCCCAACGCTGATGGCACAGACAAAACGCACTTTGGGATGCTGCTCTCGGCCCGGGCTGGCCCCTCTCAGGTGTCTGTGCTGGGGAGATGGAGAACAGTGGGCAGGAGGGGACTGGGCAAAAACGGGCTGGTTTTCCAGGGGATTCACGAGCAGATCTGGGCCACAAGGTGAAGAGGATTTGAGAGCAGATCAGGGCTAAAAACTGAAGTGGATTTGAGGGCAGATTGGGGCTAAAAGGTGGTGTGGATTTGAGAGCAGATCAGGGCTGAAAAGCTGGAAGCCTTAGGGGAACCCAGCATCACTCTGGGTGTGGGTGCAAATCCCTGGGCTCCAAATGAGCCGTTCTGTCCCCACTTTGGGGACATCTGTAGCACCACCCCGGGCACACCCTGCTGATCCTGTGCCTTGCAGTGGCTGCGATGCCCAGAACAGCCCCTGAGGGCCCGGGTGTGTGCTCCTGGTGCTGCTGCACCTCTGCCCCTGTGTCCCTGCCTCCTCCAGAACCACACCCAGCATCTCCCTGCCCTGGTACCCACACCCCTAGAGATCCTGCTCCAGGCAGGCTTCCTCCTCCTCTTGGGGACAGAGCCCTGGGAATGTGCTCCCGGGGAGCTGAGCACATCCCGGGCATGCACCTTGCTGTGACCTTGCCCCCCGGAGCAGAAATACCCCGGGACACACTCACACACACACATGCACACTCACACACACACTCTGCTATATTTAATCTGCTCCACGCCTCTCCCCGGGGAGAAGGCGAGAGAGCAAACGTGTGCTAGGCGTTTGTCAGGCTGCTCAGGTTCCCCTGGGATGGGCCTGAGGAGAGGAGAGGATCCCTCTGCAAAGGTGATGGGAGCTGCTGGCCAGGCTTTCCTTTGGGCAGGATCTGGCTGGATAATCCTTGGGGAGGGGGCTGGATGCTGAGGGTTGTGCTGTGAGAGGGGAGGGGTTGGGAGATCCCTTTCCCGGGGTGTGTGGGGGCTTTTTGTTCCTCTCCCTTGGGAAGGTGTCAGGCAGGGGTGTTGCTGTGGGAGCACACAGTGCTTAAACAACAATAAAAATTTCAAAAACCCAACGTAGCAACAGAACTCAACTCAACAAATCCATGTTTTCTGCCAGACTGGTGCCAGGAGCAGAGGCCCAGTGACCACTACCCCAGAGCTGCCTTGGGGGAGGGCAGGTGGGCAGTTCTGGGTCTAGAAATGACCAGTCCAGCCCTTCATCCTCATCTTGGTGCCCAGCACAGCCCCCTCCCTTCTCTCCCTGTCTCCTCCGAAGCCGGATCCCAGAGCATCCATCCAGCTCTGCTGGAAGGGGGGAAAGGCTTCCACGGGGAGGGGGGGATTTTTTGGGGCTGTTTGATCTTGTGAGGAGTGGTGGCACCTCTGAAACGAGCCAGAGCTATCCTGGTGCACCATTTCTGCCACTCAGCAGCCTCGCAACAGGTCCCACGCTCGCTTTGAGCTTTGTGCCGTGGCAGAAACGAGGGCACCCAGCGAGGTCTCAGAACATTTGTGTCTGAATTGCTGCCAGCGAGGAGGCATCGCTGTTCCCTCTCAGCCGTCAGCACCCTTCCTCCGCTCGGCAAGGAGCTGATAATGGCTTGTTTGTGCCTTCCCCACGCAGGGAAGAGGGCTGGGAGCAGGCAGGGATGGGAGCAGGCGTGTGGCAGGAGCTGTCAGGCTTCCCCTCCCGGTAGACAGCAATAATTAGTGGCTGGAGGCAGCGCCTCTGTCTCGGTGCAGGAGGAGTTGTTTTCTCCTCACCCCGAGGGGAAATGTCTGCGTGGGACTCTGATGCAGCTCCCTGCAGTGGCTGCCAGCTGGGGGATCCCTTCCTCACCTGCAGTCTGTTCCCTTTTCCCTCCCCTCTGGCTCAAGGATTGAGCTGAACCCGGGGGGCCTCAGCCTCTCCCTGCTGGGGATTGCTGCCGCTGGGGGATGTGTGCCACTATTTATTTATTCATTCATCTGTGCAGCGTTTTCCGTGCATCCCAGAGGGTTTGTGGCAGTTCTCTGATGCCTCGGGCTGGATACCTGGAGCAGAGGCTAGACAGAGGATAAAGTGGGTGTTTATTAGAGGTCTTTAACAGCTACACCTTGGGCAGTGCAGGAACCTCGCACAGGCTGCACCCGAGATGGAGACAGTCACGAGTTTTTTGGGCAGATATAAGTTTGGTTTATGTGCATATCAGGGGTTAATTGTCCGATTACAGCTTCATGTAATGAAGTCACAGCCCCCCAGTTTGCTCCTCTCCAATTCACTTCTGTTTACACTTTTCAGGCCTGAGGCCTGGAAGGATTGTTCTGTCTGACCAAACTGATGAGAGCTTGCTAACATTCCACCTGGAGTTCAGAGTTAAACAGTAATCCAGTACAAAATATGAAAAATATAAAAGCTAAAACCTTAAGGCATCAGCTGAACGCTTGCTGGGAGGGGAGCGCAGGGCAGGGCTCTGCAGAGCTCCATCCCCGCTCCCTGCTTCCCGCTGATCTGTTGTGTGGGATGGCTGGCTCTGAAAATAGCCACCTTCCCTCCTGGCACGGGGATCTGTCTTTCTTCCCAGTCTGACATGTGTTAAATCTGGAATGGTTTTTCGTGGTAACGATGGAGAGAGGGTGGGATAAACACGGAATTAGCTCACAGCACGTCCCGCGGAGCCGGGCAGGGATGTGGCAGCAGTTTGGGCACTGCTGTGTGTCCTGCTGCACGCAGGGAATGGGGAATCCCAGAGCTGGATCCCCTGCCTGAGCCTGGCCCCTGCTCCCAGCCAGCAGGGAAGTTTTCCAGAAGCTTTCCGAGTGTGCTGGGAGTCACTTGACCTGCTGGAGGTTTCGGTGCTGGGAACAGCCCCCAGAGCTGACATGGAGCCAAACCCCAGCCTTGTCTGCCTCCCTCTGCAGCATTACCTGCTTGGCACAGCAGTCATGGGAACAGAGCTGGAGTGGAATTCCTTCCTAAATCCAGGCTCTTAACAGGAGTTCAGTGAGATGGGGCTGTGGGGAGTCCCTGGGAGGGGAGGGCACCGGGGCTGTCCTCAGAAAAGGCAGCTCAGAAACCTCCTGACCTGCTCTTGATTCTGGCACAGCCTTGTCAGTGACTGCAGTGACTGGAGCAGGGCAGCCAGACACAGTCCAGAGCTGGATCCTTGTTGTTATTATTATAATTATTATTAATGCTGCCACTGCTGGGTGCTGTAGCACGAGCCCGCCTGTACAATAGTAGCTGAACATTCATTCTTCTGCTTCCCTGTGTTCCTGTGGCTGCCACACATGACTAAGGAGCAAAAACAATCTAGTGAGTGACTCATCCCTCCAGAGAAGGTGGGCTGGGAGCAACAGGAGACAGCCAGCATGGAAACTGCATCCACAGGGAGCTGTGCTGGGCTGCACCGAAGGCTTTGGTCATCCTGGTTTGGAGCAGGAATAATTAAGATTGGATCATTTTGGCAATGAGGTGGCTTAGTTAAAACATAAAATCTGCTGGTTCCTGGTCTGTGGGCTTGTCTGGGTTCTCAGCTGTGTCTTGGTGGAAGGGGAAAGGTTCTCTCAGGAGGATTCCCCACGTCATGGAAGGAGGTGCTGCTGTGGCCTGTCACCACAGTGTTCCCCAGCTGCTCCTGTCTGATGGGTCAGGGTGCCCCAGACCCATCCCCTGGGGTGTGGGGCATCCCTGCAAGTCCCCAGGGCAGTGGGAGCTGGGCCTTGAGTGTCCCTTCCCTTTCTCTTGCAGATCAATGAGCTCAGCAATGTTCCCGTCCCCGTCATGTTAATGCCCGATGACTTTAAGGCCTACAGTAAGATTAAGGTGGACAATCATCTATTCAACAAGTAAGTAGGAGCTTCCCAACCTCTCTGTGCTCAGAGCTCTGTGCTGTGAGGCAAACTGGCCTGGGGGAAGCCTCCTGGGTTGTTCCCAGCTGTACAGCAGGAGGATCAGGGTCAGGGGGGATGCTGTGGAATTCCCTGGGAGAGGGGGAGTTTGTGGGAGCCAGCTGCCCAAGCCAGGGCCCAGCAGGACTGGGATGTCCCGGGGGCCTGGCAGGGAGCTGGATTTCACTGCTGGTCACTGCACATCAGCCACTGAGAGACAGGGACACTCCCAGTTCTGATCAGAAACCCAATTTATTGAGCATTACAAGGCGTTTATAGAGGGGTTTTCTTGTATGGCACTTATATAGGGTGACAATTTTTGGTGACAATTTCTCATTGCTTATACCTTCTTCATGATATCAGTTATTGGTAATCATTGCAAAGTTTCACAACATGTTTCTTGGTCCCTCCTACCCCAGGGATCCTTTATCTGTGCCTGTGTCTCCCATGGTTTCTGCTCCAGGCTCCTTTATCAGTTCCATTACATATTCCATTATATATTCCAAGATACCAGGCTCCTTTATCAGTTCCATTTCACTCTCTGTTTCATTCCCCATGCACACACATCCCTTCTCTGCCCTGCCCTAGGGAGAACCTGCCAAGCCGCTTTAAATTCAAGGAGTACTGTCCACTGGTGTTCCGGAACCTCCGGGAGAGATTTGGGATCGATGACCAGGACTACCAGGTATCCTCTCCTCCCTTCCTAGGCCAGAGCAGCTGCCCTGGCAGAGAAACCATGGTGCAGACACTGCTGCAGCAGATTTGCTGGGTTTAGGGTCTGAGTGGTTGCACCACAGCTACAGCAGTGGAGGGGAAGCACTGGGCAACAGGAGGAGAAGGTGATCCCTGCTCCCAAGGCATCAAACGGAGGCACAGGTGGCTGTGGACAGGCAGGAGCTGGAGGGTAACAACGATCCAGCGTGGAATATCTGCAAGGAAAACCAGTCCGTGGTGTTTGTACAGACTCGGGTGTATCTGCTGCTCACAACCAAGTGTGTGTTGTTGATTTGGGTGCATCAAGGTATCCCTGCTTTGGGGTACAACCCCCTAATGCCAGAGGGGCTGGTTCTCTTGGACAGGAGTCTGCTGTTAACACAGCTGGGCTCAGCCCTGGGGACAGGGAGATGGCACAGCTCTGGCTGCTGCAGCAGGGCCACCCCACCCAGCTCTGAGCCCTGAGCAGGGAGATCACACAGAGCAGAGCCAGGGCAGGCAGCCCTGAGCACGAGGAGCTGAGCAGGGAGATCACACCGAGCAGGGCCGGGGAGGCCGTGGTGGCCGCGTGGCCCCGGGCAGGCCAGGTGTCAGGGAGCTGGAGTGTCCCCAGCACGCGGTGACAGAGCAGGCAGGGCGCCAGGGGCATCCCCTGGAACACTCTGAGTGCAGAGGCACGTGGGGCAGTGCTGCAACCTCCCTGCTCCCTCCACGTGCTCCCTGCGTGCTGGGGAGAGCAGCTGGAGCAGGGCTGGTCCTACACTACTCCCCCTGTGCCTGTGTCACACGCCCTCCCCAGGTGTCACCCACACTCCCAGTACCTGGTTTATCATTTACACTCCCCCTGTTGTTCTGAGGGATTGCTTCCCCCATCTCTGGGCTCCTTTGGCTGTTTTAAAGTGTCCAGCTGGAAGAGAAAACGTTAATTGAGCTGAATTCGGGTGGGTAGGATGCGATGGCTGGAGTGGGAAGGGAGCCAGGACGCTGAGTTTAACACCCCAGCTGTGGGAGGGGTGGGAGTGACAGGAAGGGAGCACAAGGCTCTGGATTTGGTAATGCTCTCTGTGGTCACGATTTCTGCTTCCCAGTTCCAGAAGAAAAGCTCTGTGGTTTTGAGGTGAGGGCTGATTAAACTGCCTGGCACAGACCCCTTTGCAAATGTCAGCGAGCAGCAAAGGGGATTTTTCTGTTTGCCTTTATTTTCCTGACGCTCTCTAAAGCTGTTGGCAGCAGCAGAGTTTTTCCCCTGCTTCATTAAAGTTTGAAAAGCTTTAAATGCTTCATTCTGAAAGGAAACCTCGGGGCTCACTTGCAGCGTGACGTGGTAAATCTCTCTCTCAGAGCAGGCTCTGCTGCAGGCTCCCTCTGCTGCCAGAGCTGAGGGAGGGGGACACAGCAGTGCCACTGTCACCTAAAAAAATAAATAATCCAGCCTGAAACACAGCGTCTAGCCCAGAAATGCTGGAAAACCTGCTGAGGGTCACTGTTGGTGCTGCTGTGTTTCAGAGCCCTCCCCATCTGTGATAAGGAAATGCTGGTGAGAGGCTGTTGGTTGATAAAATGACTTCTGGGCAGGTGGAGGGGACAGAGAGGGGACAGGTGACAGCTGGGCCTGAGGTGTGAGCAGCAGTGGCTGGGACTGAGGGAGGAGCTCACGGCAGACCCAGCTACCTGGGGAGAGGCTGCAGAACAAAGAGCTGGTGTTGTGGCTCAGGGAATTGATCCCTGCAGTTTTCCTGGGATTTTCCAGCCCTGCTGCGCTGTCTGGTTGCTAAGGGTGGAGACAGGGATCTAAAGGCAGATGCTGCTGGTTGTCAGAAGAACAACCAAGCTATTTATACTCCTCTTGTACGTCCAGGGGTAAGAATAGCAGAGCCTCAGGATGGCTTTTGGTGCAGGATGACCTGTGAAGAATCCCCAAACACTGAGACTCTGGCCAGACTAAGCTGCTTTTTGATGGAAAAGCCATTTCACTTGTTTTGGTCTGGTTTTCCTTAAGCCTTAGAAATATCCTGACTGTTCTTAAATCCCTGAGAGGAAATGCTGAGAACTCTTGGCCTGTGTTTCCTACATCTCTAAAAACCCTTCAGGAAAAAACACCTTCCAAAAACGCCCCCCAGGTGTTGGAGTAAAATCTGCCAGCAAATCGCAGGGCCAGGTGGAAGCCCTGAGAACATGCCCAGACTTTGAAACAATGGGGTTCTACCCTCAGCAGCACCAAACCTGGAGTTCCCAGCCAGAGTGGGTGCTCTGAACTGGTCCTGTGGGGCTGTCCCTGCTTCCCAGGGCTGCCCAGGGGGTTCCCAGCCACACCTGAGCCGATCCTGGGGGCCTGGCCCTGCTGCTGAGGGAGGTGGCAGCTGTGCCAGGCTGCCCAGGCCGTGTCTGTCCCCAGAACTCGGTGACGCGCAGCGCCCCGGTGAACAGCGACAGCCAGGGCCGCTGCGGCGCGCGCTTCCTCACCACCTACGACAGGAGGTTCGTCATCAAGGCCGTGTCCAGCGAGGACGTGGCGGAGATGCACAACATCCTCAAGAAGTACCACCAGGTACGGTGAGTCTGGAGCCCCCCTGCACACCTGGGGATCTGCTGGGGGTCTGGAGCTCGGATTCGCAGCTGGCAGAGCTGGCACGGAGGTTCTGTGGGGAAAAAACCAGATCCTTAGGTTGTGAGGGACAAAACTCTGAGGGACAGATACCTGAGGGACAAAAATCTGAGGGATGACCCAGCAGCTGTTTATGGTGCTGAGCCCCTTCCCAGCTCATCCTGGCCCTTGTACCAATCAGTGATGGATCCCTGGTAGCTCAGAGCTATTATATATATCACTGTATTCTAAACCCTTAAACTATAATTTCCCACCCTGATTTGCACAGCTCTATTCAAACTCCACACCCACAATCCCAGTGCTGTCACTCAGTTTTGGGAGCTGTTCCACGGCCTCAGGTCAATGCAGGGTTTGCTTGGGGGTCAGTGCCTGCCAGCACAGAAAGCCTGCACTCCTCAGTGCCCAGGGTTCCAACAGCAGCCCCTCTCCCCTCCCTGTGTGCCCAGTTCATTGTGGAGTGCCACGGGAACACGCTGCTGCCGCAGTTCCTGGGCATGTACCGCCTGACTGTGGACGGCGTGGAGACCTACATGGTGGTCACGAGGAACGTCTTCAGCCACAGGCTGACCGTGCACAGGAAGTACGACCTGAAGGTGAGGCTCTGGGGGGACTGAGGGCTCCTCCAGAATTCGGGGAGGTGGGCCTGGAACCCCCCCTTGGCCGGGGTTTGCTCAGAGGGTCAGGTCTGGGGAGGCTGTGGGTGGAGGTTCAGTGTTGGTCCATTCCCTCTGTCCCAGGAGATCACCCAAGTGGGGCTGAGCACTGATTTTAAAAATGCTTTCACTGTTTTCCTGCGTGGAGAAATTACGAGGTGTCCATGAATTAATTTGGAACGTTGCCCATAGTGCAGTAATGGTATTTCCTTTGTTTTGCTTTCATTGTTTTCCTGCATGGAGAAATTAAGTGGTGTCAATAAATTAATTGGGAATATGGCCCATAGTGCAGTAGTGATATTTTCTTTATTTTTTTTGTTATCAGGGCTCAACAGTATCCAGGGAAGCAAGTGATAAAGAGAAGGTATGGAGCCATCCCTGGCCAGCCTTTCCTTTCTCCTGGCGGTTGGAAGCAGACGGGATCCAGCTGAGTTCCCTTTTCCAGAGGTTTCACAGGCTCTGAGCTTACCCTGTGTCAGGGGCAGAGGCTGTTCCTGCCCTGCCTGCCCTGCTGTGCCCTGCTGGCCCTGCCAGGGGAGGAGGGCACTCCCTGGGGACAATCCCAGCAGAACCAAACCCCGCCTGAGGGCAGTGCTGGCCCTGTCCAATCCGAAAATGGGTTGAATCTTTCAAAAATCCCTCACAAAATGGGCTGATGGAGTTGTATCAGCCCTGCAGTGAGCCTGGATGGCCCATGGACAGCAGATAGCCTGGAGGGAGGATGGGTCCTGGAAGGGATAAAGAACAGGGCCCCAGCTGGTTTAACAGCTGCCCCATTAACAGAAGACACCCCCCCCTCCCTCCCTGAGTCAGGAGGAAAGAAACCCCTTCCCCAGCCGGTTTCAGCAGTGGCAATAGAATGAGTGCTTTTGGTTCCACCTCGCCTTGCCACCCAGGGCACCGTGCTGGGTGGGCTTTGGGCAGCCCAGGAGCGCAGGGGGAGCAGGGGCTGTGGCCCCCAGGCCCCGCTGCTGCTGCAGCCCCGTCTGCAGCCCTGCCCTGCCCTGCCCTGCCCTGCCCTGCCCTGCCCGGGCTGGGGGTCTGACCCAGGCTTTTTGTTGCAGGCCAAGGATCTCCCAACGTTCAAGGACAACGACTTCTTGAATGAGGGGCAGAAGCTGCATGTTGGAGAAGAGAGTAAAAAGAACTTCCTTGAGAAGCTGAAGCGGGACGTGGAGGTAGTTTCCTGGGGGACAGCTCTACTCTGTCTCCTGTCACTGCATCCTCACTGCTGGCACCAGGGCTGTAGCAGTGGCTGAAATCACTCCTTCCTGCATCAGCCAGGGTCCTGCTGAGGGCAGGGGGCCTGTGGAGCTTCTCTGAGTCTCAGGAGGGTTCAGCTCTCACTCCAGCCCTTGCTTAGGGAGGCACTGCAGGGTAGGGCTGAGCGTTCCCCACCCCGCGGGCACCGCCTGTCTCACTCCCGCCTCTCTCCCAGTTTTTAGCCCAGCTGAAGATCATGGACTACAGCCTGCTGGTGGGCATCCACGACGTGGACAGGGCTGAGCAGGAGGAGATGGAGGTGGAGGAGCGGGCGGAGGACGAGGAGTGCGAGAACGACGGCCTGGGGGGGAACCCCATCTCCTCCTACGGAACACCCCCTGACAGCCCCGGGAACCTCCTCAACTACCCCCGCTTCTTCGGGCCCGGGGAGTTCGACCCCTCCGTGGATGTGTACGCCATGAAGAGCCACGAGAGTGAGTGGGGGCAGCTGGGGAGGGCAGGGGGGCTGTGGGGAGCTGAGGGGGGAAGGATGGAGGCAGGGGAGGTGGGAGAGCTGTCCCTGCCCAGTGCCTTTGCTCTGCTGGGCACTCCCTGCTGGTGGCTGGCACGGGGACAAGCGATGCTTGGAGAGGGGTGGCACCTTCAGAGAGCCTCTGCTGGGCTGGTCCAGGCATCTTTGCCCTTCTGCAGCCTCCAGCTGCCTTTGCTTTCTCTGTGAATTGCCCCACACCAGCCCTGCCTGGTGTTTCTGGAGGAGGGGGTGCAGCTGGCTGTGCCCAGGGGTCTGAGCCCCTCTCGTGCCCCGCAGGTTCCCCCAGGAAGGAGGTTTATTTCATGGCCATCATCGACATCCTCACGCCCTACGACACCAAGAAGAAAGCTGCACACGCTGCCAAAACAGTGAAACACGGGGTGAGCCTGGCCCGCGGGGTGGGCTCTGGGGTTTCTGCTCTGCAGCATCTCCTGGGGGGTTCTGGTGTCTCCTGGCACTGATCTTCCTGCCAGGGTGGGCATTCTCCAGTGCCCGTGTTCGGCACTTCCCTCGCTCTCTCCTCAGGGTTGGGGTTTCCCTCTGGTTGGTTGGGATCATTTCTGCTTCCATCCCAATTTGGGAGGTGTTGGAGGGATGGACTGGCTGCAGGGTGACACCCCAGGGGTCACTGCTGTGTCCTCGCAGCCACCCTGAGCCACCTCTGTCCCCTCCCCGTCCCGCTGACCCCTCCCCGTCCCGCTGACCCCGCCTCTCTCCGCAGGCCGGGGCCGAGATCTCCACGGTGAACCCCGAGCAGTACTCGAAGCGCTTCAACGAGTTCATCTCCAACATCCTGACATAGTGTGGTGGTGCTGAGCCTGCAGCCAGGAGCCACACCCGGGGCTGCTGCACCTGGGACCTGCACACTCCCCGCAGCACCTGGGGCACCCGCCTGGCACCCGAGTGACAAAACTCATCCTCATCCTCGCCGCCCTCCCGCAGCCCAGCCCGGCTGCACAGAGTGGATTTTATGTTACAAGAAGTGCCCAGATCTCAGATTCGAGGGCTTTTTTTTCTCAAACGAGCCAAGTGCATTGTTCCAGCACTGCTCTTCCCAGTGACGTGCTCTGCTCTCTGCCGAGGGGACTGTGACACGTGGCACTGTCCCTGAGGGGGCACGGGCAGTGCCAGGGGAGCAGTGCCTGATTCACAAACAACTCCGTGGGTTTTGTTTTGGTTTTTTTTTTTGTGGTGTTGTTGTTGTTGTTTTATTGGACTGGCTTGGCCAGAAAAGAAAAAAAAACCCTTTTGTTTCCCTCTTGGTAGGAATTGGAAGGAAAATAGCTCACCATTTCAAGGATGGAAAATAGAACTCTGATAAAAGGAGGAGTCGCTGAACTTTAGGTAAATTCAGACTGGGACACTTTATATTTTTTTGGTTAATTTAAGTAACAAAAAAAAGAAAAAAAAACCAACTTTTTTGTAACTGCACTTGATTTACAAGAAAGATGAGGGAAATGAACATCTACCAAAGATGATCTCTGAAAAAAAAAAAAAGGTGTAACTTCTAAAACCTAAAAACAACCAGTGTGAGAAGTGAGAGAGGCATTGACCAACCTCAGCTCGTGATGTGCTCGGACCTGGGGTGGTTTCAGTTGGCCAGCTCTGAAGATTTCCTAAAAAGAAAAGGAAAAAAAAAAGAAAAAAACATTAAAAAAGAAGTCATTTTTGTACCTGTAGATCCGGGATAAGATTTTGGGCCACTTCCTCAGTCAGGAGTGGCTCTGGGGTCACCATCACAGTCCTGCCAGTGTTAATTAGCTAATTAATTGTTCAGTCTTCCTTCCCCGCCCCACCTGCCACAGGTACTTGAATCTGTGTCCTGACAGAGGTTCCTGGCTTGGTTTTTTTGTGGTGTTTTTGTTTCAAACGTGACTTGCACAGAAGGAATTGGCCTGGCTGCCCTGGGGAGCGCCCCGAACCCTCCTCCAGTACAAAGGGTTCACCTCTGGCACCAGATTTCTTTCCCAGTCCCTCCCTGAAGGATTTGGGGACTGATGGGAGTGACTGAAATCATCCTGTATATCTCCAGAACGCTTTTAACCCTTTCACAGCCAAGCCTGGCAGACTCGCTGTGGGTTTTGTTAGCTCTGCTGCACAAGTTACAGAACTTCGGGATCTTTGTTTTGGGATTTGTCTTTTGTTGTTGTTTGTTTGTTGTTTTTTTTTAATTTCCTTTCTCTTTTTAAGCAGGATTTAGAGTTTTGAACAAACCTCTTTGCAGTTGAAACATGTTGCTTAATCTGCCTTGGAACTGTTTTTCACACATGCCTTTGTTTGGGGAGTAAGCTGTTGGGAATGTCTGTCCTGTGCTGTAGCAGTTTTTGCTGTGTGGAATTTTTGGTCCTTTTTGAGAGATAACTGGTGCTCATCACATCCTGGTAATTCCCTTCAATTAACCCTGGCTCTGGGCTGGATTCTGAATGTGGGTTTGGGGTTTGTTTTGGTTTTTTTGGTTTTTATTTCCTCATTTCCCATTCCTGACGTGAATCCCTCTCACCTTGGGAGAGTGCACTGTAAATAGAGTTTTGGAGAAATGCAAAATTAAGGGTCCTGATGGGATTTGAGGATTTTTGGTCTTTCTTTTGGCCTGGGACAAATTTCTGCTGCCCCTGTGGTGTGGAAGGTGTCCTAAGGTGTGGAGCTGGAAAAGCCACGAGCCAAATGCAGCTAAAAAATACTTTAAAAAGATTAAAAAAGGGAGGACTTGGAGGGCATCATCAGCTTCGTTTTGTGGGCATTATATTGGTTGCTTCTCTCTTAATAAGCACTGAAGTTTACTGCTAATTAGGAATTAAACACCAATCACTTTTTATTCCTGACAGTTTAAAACAAACAAACAAAAAAAATCTGCATTGAATCTGCAACGTTGGCCTAGTAAGTTTGCCCTTCTCCTTTTGGGGAGTAACTTGGAAGTTGTTTTAGCTTGAAATCATCTATTTCTAAAAAAATAAATAAATGAAGAGGAGAAAAAGGGGGGAGGAAGAGAGCAGGAGGTGGGTGAACACCACAAAGCAAGCACAGAGAAAAGGGGAGTGAAGGTGGCAAAAATCTCCTTCAGGGAATCCCAGAATAACAAATAAGGAATCAACTCCAAATCCTGGGGATCCCTGCAGAAATCCTTACAGAGCTGTGACAAAAAGGACAAAGAGCAGGGAATATTTTCTTATTTCCAACTCCTGCTGGGATTAAATTTGGCTGTTCCAGGGGATCCCAACAAAGATTCTTCACTTCAGCACTGCCCCGGTCCTGCCCCTGGTGTGCAGTTGCCAGAGTGTGGATCAAAGGGGTGAAATGCAATTTCCTCACCTGTGATGTATTACCTAGCTCTGTCACTTGGTTGAACAGAAGCGTTTTTGTATCTTGTTTACATTTGGAGAAGTAGCATTACCTTAAAAAATGCTAATTTTTGTTTCTAGACAGTATTTTTATTACCAGGACAAAAGAAGTGAAGCTGCAAATATTTGCTTTGTTTTTAAAAGGGACTTTTTCTTTCGGTTTGTTTTCTTTTTGTTTTGTTGGTTTTTTGGTGTTTTTTTTTTTCTTTTAAATCTTGTTTTAAGTCACTTTTTTAACTCCAGTATTTAAAAAAAAAAAAAAAAGGAAAACCCAGCCGTTTCAATTCTGGTTTGAAACTGCTTGTGCTAGTTTGCTGTCTGTTTCTGGTGTGGATTTAGTTCTAGTTTTGCTGGATGTAGATATTCCTGTCCTTAGCATGAACCCTGCAGAGCACATTTAACTCACCCCCCCAAGCTGATAGGATTTGCAGCAGAATTGAGGATTTTTAATTTTTTTTTGGCCAAAAGAAGCCAAATTTGGTCCAGTGGAGTTCCAGATGATCAGTGAGCAGCATCTCCCCTGTGCAGTGTCTGAGGGAGCTGCAGGATCCATGATCCTGAATCCTTGAGGGATTGAAAAACCCCAGGTCTGCTTTGAACTGGGCATTTCCACCTTTCCTGCCGAGAAACCAGAGTGGGAGAGGGGAGGCAGAGCAGGCTGAGCTCCCAGGGAGCCACAAATCCCCTGCAGAGCCCGGGGTGGGCACCCGGCTGTGCCAGGAGTGCCAGGGCTGGGATTTGGGGGAACATCCCAAATTTGGGATCCTGCCCTGCAGCCTCTGCCTGGCCTGGGCTTCATCCTGAGAGCCACAACCAGGGAATTCACCCTCTGGGGAAGGAATTCATTCCTTGAGGATGTAATTCATTCCTTGGGGATGGAATTCATTCCTTGGGGATGGAATTCATTCCTTGGGGATGGAATTCATCCTGTGGGGATGGAATTCATCCCATGGGGGGACAGCATCCACCCCCCGGGGCAGCACGGGGAGGCCACACTCCCACAATCCCACCTTGGAATCTGGATCAGCACAATCAGCAAGGAAAACTGAACCATTCTGAGTCTTATTTCCTTTTTTTCTTTTTTTTTCCCTTTTTTGGGGAGGAAATTCCTGCTTTCCCGAGCTGCCTCCCGTGGGGACATCCGAGGGTTCCAGGGCAGGCTCAGGGTGGTGAGGAGGTTGTGGTGGTGGATATTCCCAATCCATGACTACTATGCAGTCCTTTTCCAGGCCTCCCTTCCAGCTGCACCTGGAATTTCACCCCCAGCTCTGAAGGATTTTCCCCCAGAATGAGGGGGGGTGTCCCCAGCAGGGCCACAGCCCCAAATTCCCAAATCTCCCCTTCCTGCAGAGCCACTCCCAGTGTCCCCCTCAGCCCCTGCCCTGGCCTGGCTCTGTGGGATGGATCCCGTGGGTAATTGGGGTGGCAGAGCTCTGGACACATCGTTTGGAGTGGGAACCACCTGAAATTGCTGCTGCTCTGGGGCTGCCCCAGCAGCTGGGTGGGAGTGGAGCCAGCAGATTCCACACACAGGTCACGAGGGTGGGCAGGGCTAATCAGTGCAACTGAATTTAAAAAGAAAATGTGAATAAATTAAGTTTAATCTAAAAACTAAAAAAAAAAAAAAAAAAAAAAAACCTAAAAAATTTTAAAAATTAAAAAAAAATTAAGTTTTTTCAATGCTGTTTTTTAAATAGGAATTTGAAGTCCTCTGTGCTTGTCTGTTTGCTAGGAGCAGTTTGAGACACTGTTACTGTTTTGAAATGCATGCATGTTACAAGATGAGTCTCCAACCAGAGAAAAAAAAAATAAAATTCAAACTTTGTGTACATCTGGGCCCTCCCTGCTGTGCTCTTTGAGGGGTCACCCTCAGCTGCTCCACCAGCACCGGGAGGGGAGGGTTTAAAGGGGATTTTGGGCAGGAATTCCTGGCTGGGAGGGTGGGGAGGGGCTGGGATGGAATTCCCAGAGCACCCAGGGACAATCAAGGTGTCCCCATCCCTGGCAGGGGTGGCACTGGAGGCTTTCAGGTCCCTTCCCACCCAAACCATTCCACAAACCACAACTGCAGAAGCCTCTTTAAATGTGTTTTTACCAATTTCACCCAGTCCTGGCTGTCAGAAGAGCTCGGATCTGGCAGGAGAAGTTAAAAAACCAAAGCTGCCCCTGTGCAGGAGCTCAGCCCCTCCTGTCCACGGAATTGCTGCAGGAGGCTTGGGGGGAAGGGAGGCTCTGCTCCCACCTCAAACCTCCTCCTGATCTGGAATTCGTTTGGAATTCATCTCATCCAGGATTGCAGGGATGGGAACTGAGTCCTCGTGCTCAGAGCCAGCAAAAAGGGAGCTTCAGGGGAGAGTTTTATTTTAAAAAGTCCCGAGTGGCCCCGAGCAGCTGTGCTGGGCTAATCCATGCGAGCCTTCAGGGTCCTGGTGGTGATCTTGTCCTTCTCTCTGCAGGGGGAAAGGGAGGAGATCATTCAAAGCCAAGTTTAACCCCTCCTGCAGCTGGGGAAGGGGAAGGGGAAGGGCAGGGTCACAACAATGAACCAAATGGCTCTGGGGAGCTCCCAGGCTGGGGGAGCAAAATGGGAATTCTGCAAAGCCAGGCTGGTGCCAGACCTGGGGGTCAGTGCTGCACCCAGGGGGGCAGAACGTCCCCATTGCCAGGGGAATGCAGCCAGGGAACCCCTGAGCAGCAGGGATCAAACCCCAGGAGTCATTTCTTTGTTCCAGCAGGGAACTGCACCAGCAAAATCAAATCAGGGAAGGGAAGGGAAGGGAAGGGAAGGGAAGGGAAGGGAAGGGAAGGGAAGGGAAGGGAAGGGAAGGGAAGGGAAGGGAAGGGAAGGGAAGGGAAGGGAAGGGAAGGGAAGGGAAGGGAAGGGAAGGGAAGGCTCCCTGGCCTGTCCCCGGGCAGCAGCAGCACTCACATGACGTGCACCACCACGCCCATCCCAGAAATGGCGTCCCTGTCCACGGCGTTGAGCATGGCCTGCGAGATGGTCTCAAAGAGGTGCTCGGGCTCCTGGGGCACAGAGGGAACAGAGGGCTGCAAACCCCTGGATTTTGTCCAAACCCCCCCAAAAATCCTGCAAGATTTCCCCAGGTGCCCCCCAGTGCCCCCCAGGTGCCCCCAGGTGGCTCTAGGCGCCCCCCAGGTTTCCCCAGGTGCCCCCAGCCCCGCTCACCATGTCGGGCTCCCACAGGGACTCGCACATGCCGTACATCTGCTCGGAGCAGGTGCCGCTGACCACGAAGTCGTCGGTGACCATGGGGCAGCCGATCAGGTCCAGCGAGCAGATGAAGGGCTCGTGGCTCAGCGGGTCCAGCCCTGCGATCACCGGCTCCGTGTAGTAGGGGCCGAACCTGGGGACACAGCCGGGCCCAGGGGGTGATCCCGGCACGGGGCAATCCCCAAAATCCCAAACTGGAGCGTGTGGGGACGCTCCTGCAGCTCTGACAGCTCTGTGAGCGTTCCCAGTGCTCGCC
Organism: Phylloscopus whistleri; assembly: GCA_017589585.1. Classification (NCBI taxonomy): domain Eukaryota; kingdom Metazoa; phylum Chordata; class Aves; order Passeriformes; family Phylloscopidae; genus Phylloscopus; species Phylloscopus whistleri. Next base: position 659,504 of record JADMLD010000974.1, on the reverse strand, counting down.
CACCCTCCTGAATCTCCAGCCCAGACACAGCCCCAGCCACCCCCGGCTCCTGCCCCACCTGCCCCAGGGCACAGACTGCAGCTGTCCCCAGCTGCCCCCAGCTGTCCCCAGCCCAACCCCACAGGAACGTTCTCCAGGCAAGGACAACATCCCACAGCCCCTTCCAGGGCACACAGGGAGCGCCCTGCCATGGCTCTGGCACGGCAAACAACCCTGGAGCAGCAGAGTTTGCTCTGGTTTGAGAACTGACTCGGCTGGAGATGATTTGGAGAGGAAATTCAAACTGTGCTCACCCCAGGACAGCAATAATCTGTTCAGGGAAGGCAGTGGGGACACCAGGAAATGCTCCAGGCTCCTCTGGCCATGCCAGGAGCAGCTTTTACAGAAAATCCCCTCAGCTCCTCTGGAACTGGCAGAACCCCAGCACCCCCAGCCCTCCCTGGCCCCACACAGAAACTGCTGAGTAGCTTTACCTCCGCTCGTAGAGCAGGTTGGACACCATGCTCATGAAGGTCTGGGGCTTGATCTGCCTCCCCTCCTTCAGCTCGTACAGATTCAGCCTGAACTTCAGCCTCTGGGCCCTGCAAGAGAGCAGAGCTGGGCTCGGGGCAGCTCCTGCTGCTGACAGACCAGCCCCGAGGCAGGGCGGGCGTGCGCCTGCAGCTCCTTTGGAAGCCTGGACTAAACTTTAGGAGTTAAAGTTGAATTTCAGCTGTAAGAGTTGAATTTCAGCAGTAAAAGTTGAATTTCAGCAGAGAAATTTCATTTTAGCAGTGATGTGATCTGGAATCACAGGCGGGTTTATTTCAAAAGCTCTCCCACAACGGGAGAACAGCAGTACCGGCACCGTTTAATTTTACATTAATTACAAATGCCCTCCCCTCCGCACGGATAAACCAAGACGTTCAGTCAGCACCAGCCGCCCCCCGATATTTATCACAGAAACTTACACGGTCTGCACGTCCGTGGCCAGCCCGGCCAGGCCGATGTAGAGCCGCTGGCCCATGGGGAAGATCTTCTGGAAGTCGGTGGTCACGGTCTGCGCCTGGATGCCGAAGCGGCGGTCGGCGGCGATGGCCACGCAGCCCTTGCCCCTCATGGCCATGACGGCCCCGCCGTTGTAGGACATGATCGACTGCGGGCAGGGAGCGGCTCAGGGCGCCGCCGGGGCAGCCAGCCCCGCTCCGCCGGTCATTTCCCCGCCGCTCCGGCCGCTCCCGCCCCCGCCCCACGGGAGTTCCCTCACGGAGCGGCCTCCCCGCCGCGCCTCCCCCGCGCACGGCCGGGCCCCGGCGCTGCCCAGGCGCCGTCCCGGGTCTCACCATGGCTGCGCCTGTCCGGTCCCCGCTCGGTCCCCGCTCGGTCCCCGCGCTGTCCCCACACGGGCCCCGCTCCGCCCCCGCTCGCTCCCGGCCCCGACTCTGCCCGGGCCCCTCTCCGGCCCCGCCGCGCCGCCGCCGGTCCCGCCCCCGCCGCTTCCCATTGGTCAATGTCACCGCCACTCTCACCCCGACGCTTTCCATTGGTGGTCACCGCTGCTGGTCCCGCCTTCCACGCTCTCCATTGGCCGCCGCCGCCGCCAGGGGCCCGAGCGCTGCTGGTGATTGGCGGGAGCCGCCGTGGCGCACGCAGCTGATTGGCTGAGGCAGGGCGGGGTGGGCGGAGCCGAAAAGTGACGAGTCACAGTGAGCGCGCGAGGCATGCCGGGAGTGCGGGGGGCACAGCTGGAAAAATGGGGAAACAGCTGGAAAATGGGGGAACAGCTGGAAAATGGGAAAACAGCTGGAAAAATGGGGAAACAGCTGGAAAATGGGAACAGCTGGAAAATGGGGGAACAGCTGAAAAATGGGGAAACAGCTGGAAAATGGGAACAGCTGGAAAATGGGGGAACAGCTGGAAAATGGGAACAGCTGGAAAATGGGGGAACAGCTGGAAAATGGGAACAGCTGGAAAATGGGAACAGCTGGAAAATGGGGGAACAGCTGGAAAATGGGGAAACAGCTGGAAAATGGGAACAGCTGGAAAAATGGGGGAACAGCTGGAAAATGGGAACAGCTGGAAAATGGGGAAACAGCTGGAAAATGGGGAAACAGCTGGAAAATGGGAACAGCTGGAAAAATGGGGAAACAGCTGGAAAATGGGGGAACAGCTGGAAAATGGGAACAGCTGGAAAAATGGGGAAACAGCTGGAAAATGGGAACAGCTGGAAAATGGGGAAACAGCTGGAAAATGGGGAAACAGCTGGAAAATGGGAACAGCTGGAAAATGGGGGAACAGCTGGAAAATGGGGAAACAGCTGGAAAATGGGAACAGCTGGAAACTGGGGAAACAGCTGGAAAATGGGGGAACAGCTGGAAAATGGGAACAGCTGGAAAATGGGGAAACAGCTGGAAAATGGGAACAGCTGGAAAATGGGGAAACAGCTGGAAAATGGGGGAACAGCTGGAAAATGGGGGAACAGCTGGAAAATGGGAACAGCTGGAAAATGGGAAAACAGCTGGAAAATGGGGGAACAGCTGGAAAATGGGGGAACAGCTGGAAAATGGGAACAGCTGGAAAATGGGGGAACAGCTGGAAAATGGGAACAGCTGGGAAATGGGAACAGCTGGAAAATGGGGAAACAGCTGGAAAATGGGGGAACAGCTGGAAAATGGGAACAGCTGGAAAAATGGGGAAACAGCTGGAAAATGGGGAAACAGCTGGAAAATGGGAACAGCTGGAAAATGGGGGAACAGCTGGAAAATGGGGGAACAGCTGGAAAATGGGGAAACAGCTGGATGAATGGCAAACATCTGGAAAAATGGGGAACTGTCGCTGTAGAGCACGAAATCAGGAGACAGACTCTCAGAAGGCTGAAGATTCAAAATCTGGCTTTATTATCAAAGCACCTGTCTTTGATACCGTTTTACAATGAGCCCACCTAAGAGCTGGGATCCTTGGGCCCATTGGTCACACCAAGGGGCCATCAAGCAAATCCCCTCCTCTGGGAGAGAATGTAGAAAAATACGATAGTTTACAATAACATGTCCTTGTTTACCACAAGTGTCCCTGGGAAAGAATTTTCCGAAATCAAAACACGGCAGGCACAAACCGTGGCTACAGGGAACAGCTGGAAAATGGGGAACAGCTGAAAAATGGGGCACAGCTGGATAAATGGGGGAACAGCTGGATAAATGAACAGCTGGATCGGTCAGGGGCAGAGCTGGATCGATGGGGAAAAGCCGGTTAAATGGGGAAACATCTGGACGGGACGCAGCTGGATCCACGCGTGCACAGCTGGATTGGGGCACAGCTGGATCCAGGCGTGCACAGCTGGATGTGTCGGGAGAACAGCCGCACCTCCGGCTGTGCGGACGAAGCCCCGAGCTCAGCGGGGCGGGCGCGGCGCATCCCAAGGGGATTCTCCCAAAACCCCCCCGGGAAGCGCCGGCTCGGGGGTGTCACCGTGCCCGGTCCCCCCGTGGGGTCACAGCGCACCCCGAGCCCGGCCCGTGCCTGCTCTGGTGTTCAATTCTGGGTTTAAAGTGTGCGGTTTGAGGTTTTTCCAAGGTGTGAAAGGTTCCTGGCAGGAGCCCGGGCAGAGCCAGACGGGAATCCCAGGTCCAGCCCCGCGTTAAAGCAGAAATTCCATCACTTCTGGGCTGGAACCCCGAGCGGGGCACAGAAATGGATCCCACGAGAGTGCAAAGAGAGGGGGAGCTCGGTCCGGCAGATTTAGGACCCCCTTCATGTTGACTTTGAGGCAAAACACGGGATTTGGATGGAACCAGGGTTTCGGGTCCGACTTTAATGTCCCAAAATGTTCTCGTGGAACCACAGCGCGGACGCCTTGGGCACACCCGGAGCTGCTTTTCCACCTCGGAGGGGACCGCGGGGAGCACCGGGAGCAAATCCCCGCCCCGGGAATTGTCCCCCTGCCCGGCTCCGTCCATCCCGGGCCGCTCCCCGGGGCCGGTCCCGGGAAAAGAGCGAAAAAAGGAGCGGCGGGGGTAAAAGCAGCGGCTCCGTCCCTGGGTGGGCTCGAACCACCAACCTTTCGGTTAACAGCCGAACGCGCTAACCGATTGCGCCACAGAGACCGCGCTGGCAGCGCCCCGCGCCCGCCGCACTCAGCCCGGGGCCGGAACGGGGACGGGAACGGGGACGGGAATGGGAACGGGAGCGGGGACGGGAACGGGAGCGGGAACGGGGACGGGAATGGGAACGGGAATGGGAACGGGGACGGGAATGGGAACGGGGACGGGAATGGGAACGGGGACGGGAATGGGAACGGGAGCGGGAATGGGAACGAGAAAGGGCACGGGATGGGACACCAGGAACGGGAAACCGGGAATTGGACACCGGGAGCGGGAACTGGACACCGGGAATGGGGACACAATGAACGGGACACTGGCACCGGAACCACTGGGCACAGGGACACCGGCTCCAGGCACCGGGAAAGGGACACCCGACACCGGGACACCGGGAACAGGACACTGGACACCGGCCCCCAGCACCGGGACACCGGAACCAGGGCAAGCGAGCACTGAGACCGGCACCGGGAAGGGCTCCAGCAGGCACCGGCCCCGCCGTACCGGGAGCCGAGCCGGCGGCCCACGGGACCCCCGGGCACGGGAACACCGGGACGGGCCCGGGCTGCCGAGCGGCGGCACCGGGCGGGGCGGGGAGCGGCCGAGCCGCTGGTGATCCCGGGCGTGCGGGATTCGCTCAGCGCCTTCCGCTTCTCTCCCTTCTTCCTGCCCCTCTCCTCTTTTATTTCCTTTTCCTTCCCAGCTTTTCCGTTTTTTTTTTTTAACTCTTCTTCTCTTTTCCTTTTTTATTTTCCTCCTTCCCGTTCTTCCCCCTTTTTTCATTTGTTTTCTTCTGTTCATTTTTCTTTCTTTTCCATTTTATTTTTTTGCTCTAATTTCCCCGGTTTTCTTCCCGTCCTTCTCCCCATCATTTCCCATTTTTTCCTTTCTCTAATTTCCCTCCATTTTTTCTTACCTTCCTTATTTCCCTTTCCCCTCCATTTTCCTGTTTTCCCTTTCTTTCCCGAATTCCCCTCTATTTTCCTTGGGTTTTTTCACCTTCCTTTCTCCCCCCTTTTTGTCCATTTCTCCCCTTTTCTCTAATTTATCTCTGTTTTTCTTCTTTCCCCACCCTTCTTTTTCATTTTTCTAATTTCCCTCTATTTTCTTCCCTTTCTTTTTTTCCTCCCTTCCTCCCCCCTTTTCATTTCCCCTTTTCCTTTTCTTTCCCTCATCCCCCCCTATTTTTTCCCCTATTTTTTTTTCTTCCCCCTCCCTTCCAAGTTTCCATTTCCATTTCCATTCCCTCTGGTTTTTTCCTTCCTTTTTTCCCCCTCTTCCCTTTCCTTCCCCCTCCTCTCCTGCCGAGGCTCCCGCCTGTCCCGGGTCACGATTTGGGGGTCCCGAGAAGGGGGGGGACACACGGGGCCCGGAGCTTCCACCGCATTTTGGGGCCATTCCAGCGGGTTTTGAGGCCCTCTGGTTTCCCCCGCGGGGGTCTCCGCCAGCTCCGAGGCCGGGGGAGTTCCAGGGGGGTCCCCCCAATCTCGGCCCCTCGCTCCCCTCCCCCGCAGCCCCCCAAAGGAATGAGGTCACGTGAGGCGGGCGGGGCCTGGCGGCGGCTGGAGCTGGGAAAAAAAAATAAAAAAATAAAAAATAAAAAAGAGGAAAAATTAAAATAAAAAAAAGGAGGAGGAAGGAGGGGAAAAAAAAAAAAAAAAGGAGGGACGAAAAAAAAAAGGAGAGGGAGAGAAAGGAGGAAAAAAAAAAAAATTAAAAAAAAAAGGGCCGCGGCCGCAGCGCCGCCCGAGCCGAGCCGAGCCGCGGGAGCGGCGGGAGCGGAGGGGCGGCCGCGGGGCCGCCGCTGCCGCCGCCACCAGGTAGGGACGGGGCCCCGGTGTCCCCCCCGCCCCCAAAGATGGCCGATGGCCGCCGCCACCCCCCCTTTGTGCCGGGACCCCCCCCGGCCGCACCGGGAGCGGCTGCGGAGCGCTGACAGCGCCGGGGCCCTGCGGGGCGGGGGGGGCGCGGCGGGACCCCCCCGGGGCGGGCGGAGGGGCCGGGCGGCGCTGACAGCCGGCCCCGGGTACAAAGGGGACGCCCCGGGGCCACCGGGGCCGCCACACCCCCGGCCCCAAAGCCGGCGGGAGCTGCCGGGGGGCTGCGGCAGGGACAGACCCCCCATCCCCGGGCACAGCGCGGGGTCACGCGTGGCCGTGTCCAACCCCCCCGTGACCACCCCATGTCCGTGTCCTCCGTGTGTCAGTGACCGTCCCGTGTCCGTGCGCACCGTGGGTCGGTGTACCCGCCGTGTCCGTGTCCCCCCCGTGTCCGTGTCCCCCCCGTGTGTCACCCCCCCCGCGCTCCCGTCCCGCCGCCGGCCCCGTGGCCGTGTGCGCGTGTCCTTGCCCCCGCGCGCCTTGTGGTCACTGGTGTCCAGCGGGGCTCCCTCGCCCACCCCGCCCGGCCCCTCCGCTGCTCCGCCGTCGCTCGCCGGGGGGACCGGGGGGGTCCCGGGGCCGCTCCCCTCGTGTTCCCGGGGCTGCTCCCCTCGTGTTCGCGGCGCTCCGGGCCCCGTGGGCGCCCTGCCAGGCCCGGCCGGTGCCGGGGGAGCCGTCCCGGGGAATTTCCCGAGCCCGGGGGTCCCGCGGGCCGGGGCCGAGTTCGGGTGACTTTCAACCGCCCTTCCCCAGCCGTGCCCGGGCCGGGGGCGGGGGGCGGGGGGCACCGTGCCTGGCCACCGCCCACGGAGACAAAAGAGCCCCAAAGTCCCGGCCGGGGGTGCCGGAGCCGCGGCGGGACGGGGCGGCCCCGGCGGGGGAGGGGGCTCTGGGGGTGCCGGGGCTTTGTTCTCCCCCCCCCGGTACAGGATATCGCCGTCGTTATCGCCCGGTTTATCGGAACCGGTTCGCGCCGGTGGCTCGGGCTCCCCCCGCCCGCCGAGCCCCGGGGCCGCCATTGGCGGCTGCGAGCGCCGAAAGCGCCGAAATTCTCCCCAAAACGCCGCCGGGGGTCCCGCGGCCCCGGTGCCGTGCGAGGGCGAGGCGAGGACCCCCGGCCATGGGGAGGGGGCTGGCAGGGCCCCCCGGCCCTTCACCGCGGGCTGGGGGGTTCCGGGGCTCCCCAACCCCCCCGGAGCTCCCGGGCCCCCCTCGGCTGCCGCCCCTGAGGGACAGCGGTGTCCCCGTCCCCGTGGCACCTCCATCCCGGTCCCGATCATGTCCCTGTCCCTGTCCCTGTCCCTGTCCCTGTCCCTGTCCCTGTCCCCACCCCTGTGGCACCCCCATCCCGGTCCCGATCATGTCCCTGTCCCTGTCCCTGTCCCTGTCCCTGTCCCTGTCCCCACCCCTGTGGCACCCCCATCCCGGTCCCGATCATGTCCCTGTCCCTGTCCCTGTCCCTGTCCCTGTCCCTGTCCCTGTCCCTGTCCCTGTCCCCCCCCCTGTGGCACCCCCATCCCAGCGCCACTGGTGTCCCCATCCCTGGTGCGGGTGTCCCTGTATGTGCGCTACAGCCCGTGTGTGTCCCTGTGTGTCCGTGTGTCACACACGTGTCCCTGCGTGTCCCTGAGTGTCCGTGTGTCACACACGTGTCCCTGTGTGTCACACGTGTGTCCCTGCGTGTCCCTGTGTGTCCCCACGGGGTGTGCGGTGCCAGCACCGGTGCCCGGGCCGTGCCCCACGCCCCCGCTCGTTTCGGTGATCCCGGCGTCCCCCGTCCCCTCTCCCCCGTCCCCCATCCCCTGTCCCCTGTCCCCCGTCCCCCGTCCCCCGTCCCCCATCCCCTGTCCCCGTCCCCCGTCCCCCGTCCCCTGTCCCCGTCCCCCGTCCCCTGTCCCCTGTCCCTGTCCCCTGTCCCCCGTCCCCTGTCCCCCGTCCCCCGTCCCCCGTCCCCCGTCCCCCGTCCCCTGTCCCCTGTCCCTGTCCCCTATCCCTGTCCCTGTCCCTGTCCCCCGTCCCCTGTCCCCCGTCCCCTGTCCCTGTCCCCTGTCCCTGTCCCCTGCCCCCCATCCCCTGTCCCCTCCCGGCTGTGACAATATTCCGGCTGCTCTCCAGTGCCGCGGTTGCCATGGAAACGATCAAACCGCGGCCATCCCGGCCTCCGGCGGCCGCCACCAGAGCCGGGGATTTTCTGCAGGGAAAACCCCGGGGAATTCTGGCTGGGAGCGCCTTTTCCGTGGAACCAACCCCAAATCCGCGCTCGGTGCGCTCTGACTGCGCAGCCACAGCCGGGGGTGCTGGCAGCGGCGTTTGTCCCTGCCCAGAGCTGTCCCAGTGCCTTGGGGACAGCTTGGGGACACCCAGGGACACCCGGGGGGAGGCAGAGGGGGCTGGGAGCCCCTGGAGCCGGGAGTGGCAGGGGACAAGGGCGGTGGTGGCCTGGAAAGGATTTCAGATCAGCAGAATGTAACTTAACGTCGCTCGTATCTAAGAATTCTGAACCCTCAGTGTGCTCAGTCTTACCAACGCCGAATTTGTATTAAACTAAAACATCACAGAACTGATAACACCTGTAATGGTTCTAGACACAACAACATTCAACTCGTTCTGACTGCTACCACAAAAAGTTACTTTTGTCAGTTTGAACAATCCGTAAGCAAAATAGCAGCAACATAAATTTACTGGAGGGGTTAAAAAGCTGACACTGAAGTAGCACTGAAGTGACACTGAGGTCGGGCCCTTTGGCCAGAGCAGGTGAGGGGTCTCTGTTTGCTCCCTAACCCGCAGCTCCGGTTGTTTTGTTGTTCTGAATGAGCCCGTGAGTTCGTCGCTGTTTCTATCACAATATCAGAGGGTGCAGAGGCGGCGGGTGGCAGGTGACAGTCCCCGTTCCGTCCCCGGGCGGCTCCTGCCGGTGCCGTCCCCGCCGCTCAGGGGCTCCCCGGGGCTCTCCCCGCAGGCCGGAGCCGCCCGGGGCTGTCCAAGATGCACAGGACCGCCCGCGTGAAGATCACCGAGCTCAACCCGCACCTGATGTGCGCCCTCTGCGGCGGCTACTTCATCGACGCCACCACCATCGTGGAGTGCCTGCACTCCTGTGAGTGTCCCCGAGGGTCCCCAAGGGTCCCCGGGGTGCCCCTGAACCCCGCGGTGCCCGCCCGGGGCCAGGCAGAGCTGCCCCGTGGAGCTGTGGGGGGTGCACTGGGCAGGGCTCGGGTCCCCAAGGCGGTGTGAGGTCCCCAGGGTAGTGTGGGGCCCCCAAGACAGTCTGGGGAAACCCAGGATGGTGTGGGGGTCCCCAGGGCGGTGTGGGTGTCCCCAGGGTGGTGTGGGTGTCCCCGAGGCTCCGTCCCCTCTGTCCCCGGCTCACAGGGGGTCCCTCTGTCCCCGCAGTCTGCAGGACCTGCATCGTTCGCTACCTGGAGACCAACAAGTACTGCCCCATGTGCGACGCGCAGGTGCACAAAACCCGGCCCCTGCTCAGCATCCGGTGAGCCCGGGGGGCTCCAGGGGGGCTCGGGGGGCTCGGGGGGCTCCTGGGGGCTTGGGGTCCTGGGGGGCTCAAGGGCCTTGGGGGGCTCGGGGAGCTCAAGGGACGCAGGGAGCTTGGGGGGCTTCCATCGCTCCATCCACCCATCCCTCCATCCATCCATCCACCCATCCATCATCCATCCATCCATCCGTCCGTCCGTCCATCCATCCATCCATCCCTCCATCCATCATCCCCCCTGGGTTCCCTCCGCCCCTCCCTGTCCCGGGGATGGCCCTGGTGGCCCTGCCACCTCCCCGCAGGTGACACGGTGCCTCCAGCTCCATGGGAATCCACCCCGGCTGTGGAATTGGTTGCCATGGGAACCAGGCCCGGTTCCGATCCGTGCCCGCCGCGTTCCCATCCCGGGTTTTTTTTTTTCCCGTAGTAACACTTCTCCGCCTTTTTTCCCTTTTTTCCCCATTTTTTTCTGGCTCGCTGTGAAATATTTACACTCCCACGGCTCCTCCGGAATCCCCGAGCCCGGGGGGGTGGTGGCATCTCCGCCTGCTCCCAACGTGGGGGAAAAAAAAGGGAAAAACCGGGAAAAAAAAAAAAAAAAAAGGGAAAACTGGAAAAAAAAAAAAAAAAGCTGGGGAAAAACTGAGAAAAACTGGGAAAAACTGGGGAATGTGGGACGGGTGAGCAGGCCCTGATCCACGTGGAAAATCCCTGCGCCTTTGCTTCCCAAACGCATCCAAAATCTGAGAATTCAGCAGCAGTTTTGCCCTTTCCTCAGTTTGTTAAAAATGATGAAGTGGAATTGTTGCAAATGTTGGTTTATAAATATTTTTTAAAAAGTAAAAAATTAGAAAATAAAAAAATAAAACCCCAAAAGATAAAAATGTATAAAAGATATAAAAAGAGATAAAATTTAAAGTATGAAATACGTAACTATAAAAATAAAAAATGTAAATATATATAAATATAAAAATAAAAATATAAATATATAAAGAAAAAAATAAGCATATATATAAATATTAAAAAGTGAAAATATAAAAGTAAAAATACAAAACATACAAAATGTAAATATATTAAATATATGTATAAAATATATATTTATATTTAAATAAATGTAATATTTTTATATTGTATAAATATATAAAGATACATATTTATATGTATAAATGAATATTAATATCTCTATAAAATAGAAATATATAAAAATATATTTGTTATAAGTAAAATCCCAGCACCGGGATTTAGGACAGGGAATTGGGAATTTAGGGGCTTGGGGTGGGGAACTGGGGATCTGGGGATTTGGGATGGGAATTTTCCAAAAGGGAGCAGGGGGAAGCAGAGGCCCAAACTGCTCTCCAATCCCGCTGATTTGTCCCACGTTTCCTATTTCCCCCCTCCAGGTCGGACAAAACCCTCCAGGACATTGTGTACAAGCTGGTCCCGGGGCTGTTCAAAGGTGCAGCCAGGGGTGGGGAGAATTTGGGAATTGGGGAATTCGGGGTGTTTGTAACTCGCTCCCGTCCTTCCCGGGGTTCCCCATTCCCGCGGGGACAGACGGACACACGGACACACGGACACTGACCCACCCCAGACCTGGGGACAGTCTGGGAGCCTCGGGGTGGGGGAGGAGCGCGGGATTGGGGGAATCCAAAAATCCCCCGGACCGGCCGCCGCCCCGGGATTATGGAACCGCCGCTGCTGGAGCTCCCGCGGGATTCCCTGGGTGTCCCCCTGTGCCCCCGGCTGTCACCCCGGCTGTGGCGCTGTCCCCGCTCACGTCCCCTTCCCTGTCCCTGTCCCTGCAGATGAGATGAAGAGGAGGCGCGACTTCTACGCCGCGTACCCGGTGGCCGAGGGTGAGTGTCGCGGTGTCGCGGTGTCGCGGTGTCGCGGTGTCGCGGTGTCTCAGTGTCACACTGTCCCCGTGTCCCTGCCTGTGTCCCCTGCTGCCCCCTCAGCCCGGTCCCTGTCCCGCAGCTCCGCTGGGCTCGCAGGAGGAGCGCGGGGAGGTGCCCGAGCGGGACCAGGGCTCGGTGCCCGAGGACGAGATCGTCAGCCTGAGCATCGAGTTCCATCGGGACTGCGGGTACGGCAGCGGGACCGCCCGGGGCTCCCGGTACCGCCCGGGGCTGGGGAACCGCCGGGGCTGTGGATACTGCCCGGGGCTGGGGTCAGGAAGGGGCTCCCAGCCCCCTCCCACCCATGGAACCCGGGAATGGTTGGGGTCGGAGGGGACCTTGAAGTTGTCACCTCATTCCACCGTTCGGGAGGTGGTGGCAGCTGAGAGCCCCGCCCGGGCCGCTGCAGGGGACAGAGGAACAAACACCCCGGTGCCCATCGCGGCTCCCGGCGGGGTCACCCCTGCACCCCTGACCCCGGTGTGATCCCCAGTCCCGGTGTGAGCCCCGATCCCGGTGTGATCCCTGATCCCGGTGTGATCCCTGATCCCAGCAGTGTCACCCCTGTGTTCCTGGTGCTGCTGCTGGTGGTGGCCTCAGGGATGTCCCTGGCGCCTGGAGCAGCATTCCAGAGGGATCCCGAGGGATCCCGAGGGATCCCGAGCCTGGGAATGCCCACGGGGTGAAGCCCTGGATGTGCCCCCACGCCCCCCACTCCCCGGGGCCCTTCCAGGGGCGCTCCCTCCCCTCCTCTGGTGGCCCCGATCCCAGCCTCGTGTCCCGCAGGGAGGAGCAGAAAGGCGCCCTGGAGAACGGGGACCTGGACAAGGACAAGGTGAGCGCGGGGTGGCACCGTGGTAGCACCGAGCCCTCGGCGCCCAGCTGCCCTGGGAGGGGCCTGCGGGGCACAGGGAGACACCCCAAATACCGGGACACCCCAAAGCCGGAACTCCCCAAACCCGGAACTCCCCAAACCCAGAACACCACAAACCCTGGGATCCCCAGAACCCCCCAAACCCCACAACACCCCAAGTCCCAGAACACCCCAAGCCTCAAACCCCAAACACCCCAAACGCCCCAAACCCCCCAAACCCCAAACGCCCCAAACCCCCCAAACCCCAAGCCCCCAAGCCCTTTCCCGGTGCCCCCGTGCCCCTGGCCCAGCCCCGGCGGCCCCCGCAGTGCTCGCAGGGCCCGGGGCTGCGGTTCCTGCGCTGCCCGGCTGCCATGACCGTGCTGCACCTGGCCAAGTTCCTGCGCAACAAGATGGACGTGCCCAGCAAGTACCGGGTGAGGGGCCCGGGGGGTCCGGGGGGGCCCGGGGGTGTCCGGGGGGGGTCCGGGGGGGTCCGGAGGTGCTGGGGGTGTCTGGGTGTGGTTGGGACTGGTTGGGGATGGTTGGGAATGGTTGGGAACGCTCAGGAATGCTCGGGGGGCACTGCCCGGGGTTTGCCGTGCTCTGCTCAGCTCGGAGGGGCCCTTTTGGCCACCCCGTGTCCCAGATCAGCCACTGCTGATCCTGCTTGTCCCAGATGTCCCTGCCCGGCCGTCCTGTCCCGCAAGCAGGATCCTTCCTTTTCCATGGCCGGATCCATCATTTCCCTGGGCTTGGATCCATCGTGTCCCTGGGCTTGGATCCATCCTGTCCCTGGGTTTGGATCCATCCTGTCCCTGGGTTTGGATCCATCCTGTCCCTGGGCGTGGATCCATCCTGTCCCTGGGTTTGGATCCATCCTGTCCCTGGGCTGGATCCATCCTGTCCCTGGGTGTGGATCCATCCTGTCCCTGGGGCTCGATCCATCCTGTCCCTGGGCTTGGATCCATCCTGTCCCTGGGTTTGGATCCATCCTGTCCCTGGGGCTCGATCCATCCTGTCCCTGGGTGTGGATCCATCCTGTCCCTGGGTGTGGATCCATCCTGTCCCTGGGTTTGGATCCATCCTGTCCCTGGGTGTGGATCCATCCTGTCCCTGGGTGTGGATCCATCCTGTCCCTGGGTTTGGATCCATCCTGTCCCTGGGGCTCGATCCATCCTGTCCCTGGGTGTGGATCCATCCTGTCCCTGGGTGTGGATCCATCCTGTCCCTGGGTGTGGATCCATCCTGTCCCTGGGCTTGGATCCATCCTGTCCCTGGGCTTGGATCCATCCTGTCCCTGGGTTTGGATCCATCCTGTCCCTGGGCTGGATCCATCCCGTCCCTGCTGCAGGTGGAGGTGCTGTATGAGGACGAGCCCCTGAAGGAATATTACACCCTGATGGACATCGCCTACATCTACCCCTGGAGGAGGGTGAGGAATTTGGGAAACGGGGAAATCCGGGAAAATCTGTGCTGGGAATCCTGAGAAAATCTGTCCTTTGGGGGATAAAACCGGGAACAGCTGTACTGGGAAAGGTGGGAGAATCTGTTCTAGGGGAAAATCTGTCCTGGGGAAACTGCGAGTGTCTGTACTGGGAATACTGGGAAAATCTGTCCTGAGGGAAAACTGGCTGTCCTGGGGGGAAAAATGGGGAAATCTGTCCTGGGGGGAAAAATGGGGAAATCTACCCTCGGGGAGCCTTTCCCGTTCTAAATCCCAGAGCGGGGGGATTTTCCTGACAGGGGCGTTTGCTCCGGGTGGGATTTTTGGGATTCCCGGTGCGGGGTGGGGGGGTGGCGGTGCCGGTGTCCCCGTGGGGGTGGCGGTGCCGGTGTCCCCGTTGGGGTGGTGGCCGTGCCGGTGTCCCCGCGCGGTGCCAGCCCTGCCCCGTGTCCCCAGAGCGGTCCCCTGGCGCTCAAGTACCGCGTCCAGCCGGCCTGCAAGCGGCTCCGGCTGTGCCCGGCGCTGCCCTTCGAGGGCACCAACACCAGCGGCGCCTCCGAGTGCGAGTCGGGCAGCGACAAAGCGCAGAGCCCCGGGCTGGCATCGCCCCCCGCCCCGCCCGGGCCCGGCCACGGCCCCCCCGGGCCCGCCCTCAACGGCTCCGCCTCGAACTGTCACCCGGTGCCACCCAATTGTCACCCGGTGCCACCCAATTGTCACCCGGTGCCGCCCGCCCGCGGCCGCAAAACCGCCCTGAACGGCAGCGCGGGCTCGGCCCTGAGCTAAAAACCTCCGGGGGCTGCTGAGAATCCTCCTGGGACTCGGGAAAATCCTCCCGGGGCTCCTGCAGACCTTCCAGGGATTCCTGCAGACCCTCCAGGGACTCTGAAAAACCCTGCAGGGGCTGCTAAAAATCCTCCTGGGACTCTGAAAAATCCTCCCGGGATCCTGCAGACCCTCCAGGGATTCCCAAAACCCCTCCAGGGTCTCCCGGAGCCGCTGCCGGGCGGGGATCTGGCTGCAGCCGTTCCTTGCAGAGCTCCATAAATACCTGAGTGCACATAGGGAGACAGAGAAGAGTTCTACGGACTTATTTTCTAATTTAAAAATGCAAAGAAGACCCAGAAATGGCGCTGGATATTTTTAAATGTGGAGGTTTTTTGTTGGTTTGGGTTTGTTTTGTTGTTGGGGTTTTTTTTGTGGTTTTTTTTTGGTGGGTTGTTTTTTTTTCGGTTGGATGGTGGTTTTTGTTTTGGTTTGGTTTGGTTTGGTTTTTGGATTTTTTGTTTTTTTTTTTTTTTTTTTTGTTAGGGATTTTTTTGGGGGGGTTGGGTTTGTGGAAGCTGCATGCCCCTCCGCCCCCAGTCCACATTCCCAGTTTTCCCTGAGGTCCTTCCCCTCTCCTCCTCCTCCTCCTCCTCCCTCCCAAGCACAGAAACCAAAAACCCCAAAGCCGCCCCTCAGGCTCTGCTGCTGGGTTTTATTTTCCATTTTTGTGCCTTTTTTTATTTTTTTGGTGTTCATTCCGGGGTTTCACACACCAGGCCGGAGTCTCCAGGGTGTTCCTGGATCTCCTCCCGGGCGAATTTTGGGGAATTTGCTTTCCCTGCAGGTTCTGGCTGCAGTTTTGGGCACAGACTCTGTAAATTCGGGTTTTTTGGGGTGTTTTCCTCCAGCTTGGTGGTGGCAGCACAAATCCCCCAGAATATTTTCCCTCCCCCGAGGTCCTGGCGGCTCCAGGGAAATTTGGGAAGCACCCAAATGCTTGGGACGGAGCTGCTTCCCACGTTCCCGAGGGGTTTGGGGTTTTTTTGGGGGATGTCTCTCCCTTCCCGCCCTCCTCTCCTGCCCTCAGAGTGCGTTTGTAATAAAAGGAAATGTGAAAATAAAAATCAGATTTCAGCGCTGCAGCCGGGAGGCTCCGGCCAGGGGGAAAGGTCGGGGGAAGGGAAGAAACGCAGCAGTGACCTTGCTGCTGTGGCCGAGAAACCCCACAGAGCCTGAGAAACCCCAGAGAACCTCCTGAGAAACCCCACAGAACCTCCTGAGAAACCCCACAGAACCTCCTGCCAAATCCCACAGGTCCCTCTGGCCCAAACCCCACAGAGCCCTTCATCCAGCCCAGGCCCCACGGCTCCCTCCATGCCAAGTCCTGTGGGTTCCTCTGCCCTACATCCCATGGGTCCCTCCATCCCAAACCCCACATGCCCCAATCCCAAACCCCACAGCTGCCCCACCCCAGGGCCGCCCCCAGCCCCGGCAGCACCAATCCCGTTATCCAGAGGCTGATTTGGGGCCGGAAGGCCAATCCCGGCCCCACAGCGGCTCCCAGCGCTCGGGAATTGGGATTTCATTGGGGTTTGGAGCCCCTCCGGTCCCCTGAGAGGTGCGGAGGGGAATCCCGGTGCTCCCAGTACTCCCGGTATTCCCGGTATTCCCGGTGTCCTGGTGCTCCCGGCGCTCCCGGTATTCCCGGTGCTCCCGGCGCTCCCGGTATTCCCGGTGCTCCCGGCATTCCCGGCGCTCCCGGTGTTCCCGGTGCTCCCGGTGCTCCCGGCGCTCCCGGTGTTCCCGGCGCTCCCGGCGCTCCCGGTATTCCCGGTGCTCCCGGTATTCCCGGTGCTCCCGGTGCTCCCGGCGCTCCCGGGCCCGGCTCAGGCGCGGGGCGGCAGCGGCGCCGCCCGCACCGCGTCCCCGCGGTGGGAGCCGTCGCAGTGCGGGGCGCTCCGGGTGCGTTTGCAGCCGCAGAGCAGCGCGGGGCCGTCCCGGGCGGGGGAGAAGCGCAGCGGGGTCAGCCCCGGGGCCGCCGTCTTGTGCGCGCCGTCACACCAGGGCTGCGGGAAACGGGAGCGGGCTCGGGGAGGGTCTGGGGGTGCCCGGTTGTTCCCCCGAGGTCACCGCGACCCCCCTGGTCCCGTTCCTGGGCAGCGCATCCCTCCCTGGGAATTGGAGCGAAACCCCAAAACCGCCCCAAAACCGCCCCAAACCGCCCCAAAACCGCCCCCAAACCGCCCCAAACCGCCCCCAAACCGCCCCAAACCGCCCCCAAACCTCCCGCTGCGGGGCTGGGGGGTTCCTGTGGGGCTGCTCCTGCCCCGGCTCCGTCGGAATCCGCGCACATCCCAAATTTGGGGATTCCCGGAGCCCCCGGGACCCTCCAGAGCCCCCCCGGGGGTCCCCGGTCCCAGATCCCCGGAACCCCCGGTTCTCCCGGACCCCCCCGGTTCTCCCGGAGCCCCGGCCCGACCTGGCGCCGGCTGTGCCCGCAGGAGCACCAGGCGTAAACCTTCCCCGCCTTCAGCTCCACCGGGAACGGCTCCTTGGCGGCGATCACCGGCTGCGGGGGGGGCGCGGAGCAGAGCCACGGCACCCGCGCCCCCGCCGAGGGCTCCCGGCACCGGCGGCCGCCCCGCGCCGCTCTCACCAGCGCCGCCAGCGCGGCCGGGGCCGGGCCGGGCCGCAGCATGGCCCCGGTACCGCTCCGGTACCGCTCCGGTGCCGCTCCGGTGCCACTCCCGGTACCGCTCCGGTACCGCTCCCGGGGCCGCTCCGGTGCCGCTCCCGGTACCGCTCCGGTGCCGCTCCCGGGGCCGCTCCGGTGCCGCTCCCGGGGCCGCTCCGGTACCGCTCCCGGGGCCGCTCCGGTGCCGCTCCGGTGCCACTCCCGGGGCCGCTCCGGTGCCGCTCCGGTGCCGCTCCCGGGGCCGCTCCGGTACCGCTCCCGGGGCCGCTCCGGTGCCGCTCCCGGGGCCGCTCCCGGGGCCGTTCCCGGGGCCGTTCCCGGTGACCTTCCCGGCGCGGCTCCTCCTCCTTCTCCCGGTGCCGCCGGAAGAGCCGGGGCGGGCCCGGATGGGAATTCCCAGAATCCCGGCGTGGGAATTCCTGGGATCCTGGCTGGGAATTCCCGGGATCCCGGCGCGGGAGCTTTTCCAGCAGCCGGACCCGATTTTGGGCAGGAAAGCGGCCCCAGCGGGGGCAGCGCGAGCCCGTGGGTTTTTCCAAGGCAGAAATAAATCCTCGGGGGATTCGGGAGCTGCGCACGAGCACAGCCAGAGGGTTCGGGGTTTAATTTAACGATTTCATTTAATCGTCGGGGCTTTTTTGGGGAAACCGCTCCTTTCCCCACTCATTCCTCGCTCCTGCGTCCCTGGGCCGTCCCTGGGTTGGGATTTTGCCACACAATTCCCAGAACCCGGCAGGGAATTCCCATTCCCGATTAAATCTCCCTCCCCTTATCCTGATTAAAAACCTCCTGGCGCTCCATATTAATATCATTTATTATAATAAAGACCAGTCAAGCAGCGTGAAAAAAATATATCTTAGCTACATTACCTGAAATTGCCAAAAATATACACATTTTTGTCTCTTTACATTTAATATTTAAAAATAAAAAAAAAAAGGGAGCAAACCCTAAAAACGAACGAAACGAATTTAAAAACAATAAAATAAAATAAAAATCAAAGGAGACATGCAACGATCCCAAACGAGAGCATCAAAACGGGTAAAGAAACGTACCCCAGTGCAACTGAAACACGGATCACCTTCAGCTTCTCCTTTTCCTTTTCCTCCCCCTGCTCTCCCGGGATTTTGTTTTTTTGGGTTTTTTTTTGTTTTTTGTTTTTTCCACAGGGATCCTGCTGGAGATTCCCGGCTGCCCCTCCCGGCTCTGCCCAGTGACACTCGGGGCAGCCGGAGGTGACAATTCCGGGGTTTGGGAGGTTGGGAGAGGGGGAAGTGCTTCGTGTCCCTGATCCCTCCTTCCCTCGTCCCGGAGTTCCCGGATTCCAGAGGAATCCGGCTGCGGGAATTCCCAGACTCCAGAAGGATCCAGCTCCCGGAATTCCCAGACTCCAGAGGGATCCGGCTCCCGGAATTCCCAGATTCCAGAGGGATCCGGCTCCCGGAATTCCCGGATTCCAGAGGGATCCAGCTCCCCAAATTCCCGGATTTCCTCCCTCTCCCAAAGCCTGGCTCCGAAACATTCCATCCCCAACATTCCCAACATTCCCAACGCCCCCGGACCCTCGCACCTTCCGGATCCCCCGGGGTGGGATTTTGGAAGAATTTGGGCACAGCTTTGGGGTCTTTGGGGTTGCAAACGGGGCTGGAGGCCGCGGGCAGCACCGCGGGGATTTGGGATTTGTGATAAAAAAGAGAAAAATGAAATGAAATGAAATGAAATGAAATGAAATGAAATGAAATGAAATGAACCTCAACTCCTGGCCACACCCAGCTGGTAGAGCCCCTGCTGCCCCTCCTCCCGCTGGCCCAAATTTGGAATTTGGCCGATCCCAAATCCCAAGGATCTGCAGGACGCCAGGTGCAGCCAAAACAGGCTGGGGGCAGCCCCCAAATTCTGCATTTTCGCCCCAGTTTGGGGCTCGGTTTGAGCCCAGGGCTCCTCAGGAGGGGGGCGGGAGGGACCCGGGGTCCCCGTGCCGGGGGTTGGGGTGGCACCTCCGGGGGTGCCGGGGGAGGGCCGGGGGGGAAAAGAGAAAAACCCAAAGGAATCACAAAGTGCAAGAACGGGATTGTGCCGGGGCGGGGTCGGGGACAGGGGCTCCCCAACAGCCTCCCAAGCTCGTTCAACCCCATAGATAAATCCCATTATATATTTAATATATCTTTGTATTTCTGAGCAGCCAGTGGCTCTGCCCAGCTCAGAGCTCCAGGCTGGGAGCAGAAAGGGGGTTTGTTTTGTTTTTCTCTTTTTTTTTTTTTAGCCAACCTTGGCGGTGTGAATCTTAGGAAAAAAAAAATAAAATAAAATTAAATTAATTTTTTAAAAAAAGAAAAGGGGGAATTGAGTGGAGGATTTGGCCTGGGCCAAGCTTTGCCGGCACGGTCAGCACAGCCCCACTACGGACAACGGGAATAGTGCAAAGCAGGAAGGGCAGTGGGGCTGTGCTGGAGGCAGCACAAAGGTCACAAAATTGGGACCTGGGGCTCTCCCAAGGGAGCTCCCGTCAGCTGGAGCAGCCCCAGGAGCTCCAGATTTACCCAGGGATGAGGGGAGGAGGAGCATTGGTGCCTTTGGTGTTGGTGTTCCCCTTCCCAGAGCTGTCCTGACTGTCCTGACTGTCCTTCCATCCATGGATGCCTGCATGGCTCCATCCCTCCATGGATTCCATCCATCCCTCCATGGATTCCATCCATCCCTCCATGGATTCCATCCATCATCCATCCATCCATCCATCCATGGATCCCTCCATGGATTCCATCCATCATCCATCCATCCCAGCCCAGAGGACACCGATTCCCGGTGGATATTCCAGGCTGAAGATGCAGTCAAGGTCCAAAGGTGGAGAACGATGGAAGTTCTGACATCCCAGCCCCAGGGCTGCGGTCACTGCCCCATTCCTTGGAGATCCCTTTTCCCAGGAGCAGTGGAAGAGTGTGGTGGCTCTGTGGGAATGGTCCCTGGTGGGCGGGCACAGGCAGGAGCGGGGTTGGGATTCCGTTCCCCACAAACGTTTCCATCTCTGAACTCAGGCCGGGGACTGCACTCCCAGCTCCAACAGCTCCTCCTGAGGCTGGACAATCCCGGCTGGACAATCCCGGCTGGACAATCCCGGCTGGACAATCCCAGCTGGACAATCCCGGCTGGACAATCCCGGCTGGACAATCCCGGCTGCAGCCGCTGTTCCAGCAGAGACGTCGCCCTTTGGGAACTCTGGGAGGGAAGGACAGCCCCGCCCCTCGGGCACCTGGCACAGGTGACAACATCGTCCCAGGTGGTGCCACCTCCTGCCCACCTCCGTCCATCCTTGTCCGTTGTGTCCTTCCCATTGCAGCCCAGTGGGGAAAGCAGGGAAATCTCAGTTTGGGAATTCTGGGTGTCCCCACCTGGGCAGGGCCACCGTGTCCTTCCTCAGCACTGCCACATCCAGGTCACATCCTTGGGACACTACCAGGTGCCACCACGTCCCTTCCCCAAGGATCTGGGGCGTCTCTGGTGCCTCAGGGGCTCTCCCCGCTCCCGGCGGGGCCGAGGCCAGCAGGATCCGCTGGAATTCCCTCCGGCAGCTGGAGCAGGGGACAGTGACCCCCGGCTGGGCTCCTGGCGGCCCCAGGGCTCGGTCACGGCCGCTGTGGCTCCCGGAGCTGCTCCTGGGACGCTCCCGGGAGCTCCGGGCTGTCGCGGTCCCCGGAGAGGGGTCGGCTGCGGGTCTGGGGGTCCGGGGGGCTCCTTAGCCCTTGTCCTGCGCCAGGGGAGCACCCTTGTCACCCAGGGGCTGCGGAGACAAACGGGGACAGACGGGTCAGAGGGGTCAGAGGGGACACGGACTGCGGGGACGGGGACTGGGGGACAAGGACAGGGACAAGGACAGGGACAAGGATAGGGACAGGGATGGGGGGGACAAGGACAGGGATGGGGGGACAGGGACAGGATGCAGGAGACGGAAGTGTCACCCCTGGACACTGGTGCAGCTCAGAGAGGCCAAAGCCTCTCCCTCTCTGGGTGCTGCCATCCCTCCCAAACCCCAGCTGTCCCCACGCTGTCCCCAAGACTGTTCCAGGACTATCCCCACGCTGTCCCCACGCTGTCCCACCCTGTCCCACGCTGTCCCCACCCTGCCCCACCCCGTCCCCACCCCCGGGTGGTGCCAGCCCCGTACCCACCGTCCCTTTGGGGTTGCTGCCGTCGGGCTGCAGGCTGAGGAAGGGGTTGGGCTGCGCCCCCAGCCCGGGGACGGCGGGGGCCGGGCCCAGCGCGGGGGTGGCCTGGGGGGCCAGCAGGGCCCCGCCGGGGTTCAGCTGCTGCGGGGACAGCGAGGCCAGCAGGGCCCCGCCGCTGGGCGCCGCCGAGGTCAGCAGCGAGCCCGGGCTGGAGTGCAGCGGCGCCGAGGTGGCGGCCAGGAGGCCGCTCATGGAGAGCTGCGACGAGCCCTGCGACATCTGCAGCCGCTGCAGCTCCCGCTTCTGCTGGATCTGCTGCATCATCTGGAACACCAGCGCCTGCTGCTCCTGCGGGGACGGGGACAGCGCTCAGGGCGGGGACGGGGAGCGCGGGAGATGGGGACAGAGCGGGGACAGGGCGGGGACAGAGCGGCGACAAGGTGCTTCATAGGAGCAGACAGCCGGGACAAGGTGCTGGATAGGAGGGGACAGAGCGGGGACAACGCCCTCGGCAGGAGGGGACAGAGCAGGGACAGAGCGGGGACAAGACGATGCTCCTGGGAACAGGGACAAAGTCCCCTCCCCTCTGTGCCATCTCTGCAGGGCCGCGGAGGGGCGGCCCCGGGGTTCATTAGGAGCCCGGGGTTCATTAAGAGCCCGCGGCCGTCCCGAGCCCCGCGGGGGATCAGTCACCCTCCCCCGGGCACCTGCAGCGACACCAATCCCCCCAAATTCCAATCCACCGACGCAGCCATTTCCAATCTGTGCAATTCACTGTCCCCAATTCCCAAACCGGCTCTGAACCCCTCCCCCGGCCCTTCCTGCTGCCCCAGGGGTTTCAAACGCAGGGATTTCAAATCTGTGGAATTCACCATCCCAAACTGGATCTGAATCCTCCCCCGGCCCGTCCCGCTGCTCCAGGGGTTCAAATCTCTGGAATTCATCCCGAATTCCCAAACTGGATCTGAATCCCGGCCCCGGCCCGTCCCGCTGCCCCAGGGCGGTGCAGGTGAGCGGGAGCGGGGGCAGCGGGCTCGGGGCTCACCTGCATCCCGAGGGACGCCCCGAAACCCGGGAAACCCGCAGGAATCGCTACGGCAACCATCGAGCTGCCGCTGCCCTGTCACCGCGGGTGACACGGTGCCCTCAGGAACTCGCTGAGCCTGACCCAGAAACGCAGCCGGAGCAGCGGGCCGGGCTCCCGGCGGATCGAGCGGGCACGGCCCCGCCCCGGGGACAGCGCTGGTGGCACCGCCCTGTCACCCCCGGCAGGCTGGGGACAGTGCCGAGGCCTCCGCAGGGCCCGGGGCTGTGGTTTGCCACCTCAGGGACCTGTTTGTCACCTCAGGGACCTGTTTGTCACCTCAGGGATCTGTGTGCCACCTCAGGGACCCGTGTGCCACCTCAGGGGTTTGTTTGGGTTTGTTTGCCACCTCTCCACCCACAGGGCTGTGTCTGCTCCGTCCCGGAGCACCCTGAGCCTTCCTGTGACCCCAAACCCCTCAGGCACCTGCAGAGCCCCCCGGCCCCCCCAGCTCAACCGCCCCGGGATGGAAACAATCCTGGGTTTGTCTCTTTCCCAGCCCCTGCAGGGTCCCCGGCACTCCTGGGAGCCCAGGGCAGACCGGGGTCCTGCAGGATTTGATCCCAGGATCCAGCAGGATTTGATCCCAGGAATTCCAGATTTACCTCTCTGCTCTGAGAGCAGAGATGAAAATATCAAATTAAAAATCTAAGGATGATGATGATGATTATTAAATATATAGTATATAATACACAATATATACTATATAGTATACTATATAGTATATAATATATATTATATATAATACATATATAATATCATATGTATCAATATAATACAACAATAATTTATTAGAATATATTTTTATATTCACCTATATTTATAACATTACACAATTATATAATATATAGTATATAATATATATAATATAATATATATTTTATATACTATATATAACATATAATATAATATGTATCGATATATTAATTATTTATAACACAATATATTTATATATTCATCTATATTTATATTATAATATGGCATAATTATATAATTATTATGAATAACAATGAATTATTACTATTACTACTACTACTACTATTCCTACTATTGCTACTATTGCTATCATTACCAATACTATTGCTACAGTAATTGTTACTCCCGGACAGAAGCGGCCCGTCCCTTACCGGGTTAAGCGGCTGGGAGGTCAGGAGCTGCTGGAGCTGCTGCAGCTGCTGCTCGTGCTGCTGCAGGAGGTGCCGCTGCTGCTCGGTCAGGGGGCTCAGGCTGCGGGAGGGAGCGGCGGGGCCGGTCAGCGAGGCCGCCGCCGCGCCCGCGGGCTCGGGGCCCTCCCTCGCTCCCTTCCCTGCCCTTCCCTGGCTGCCCGGAGCTAAACTGCGGCTGGGGAGGGCCGGGCCGCCCGTTCCTCACCTGCTGAGGCCGGCGGAGAGCTGCAGCGCCGGGGGCCCGCCGGCCTGGGGCAGCGCGCTGGGCGGCTGCGCTCCGTTCAGGCTGCCCAGGATCCCGTTGAGGGGCATCTGCTGGGCTCCGGCCAGGCTGCCCAGCAGGCTGTCCACCACCGGCACCGAGGAGAGGCTGTGGCCGGCCCCGGAGGCTCCGGCCAGCCCCGCGCCTGCCACCCTGGCCAGGCCGTTCACCTGCTGCGCCCCGGGCAGGGGCAGCGAGGCGGGACTGGGCTGCAGCAGGGGCAGGGGCGGGGGGGTGCTGTGGAAGGACAGGGAGGAGCTGCTCCTGCTGGGACAGCCCGAGTGAGGGTCCTGGGGGAGAAACGCACACAGAGCATCGGCCTGGGGCGGCTGGGGCGGGGACGGGGGCGGGCTGGGGGCGGGTGGCTCCAGCCTGAGGGGTCCCGGAACTCGGGTCCGGCCCTGCCGGATCTCCAGGGTCACCTGGAGAAGCTCTCGCCTCGCACTCCCGCTCTCAGCTACTCTAGCCAGCCCTGGGAGAGCAGCCG
Source organism: Phylloscopus whistleri (assembly GCA_017589585.1). Classification (NCBI taxonomy): domain Eukaryota; kingdom Metazoa; phylum Chordata; class Aves; order Passeriformes; family Phylloscopidae; genus Phylloscopus; species Phylloscopus whistleri. The sequence continues at coordinate 635,247 of JADMLD010000974.1, read as the reverse complement.
ATCGATCTCCGAGCCTGGGCTAGCGGGCTGTGCCGGCTGGCTACCGACCCCCGGCGCCCTGCGCTGCCCCCGCCCCCGGCCCCGCCCGGCCGCCGGGTGGCCGCAGAGGCCGCCGTACCTCGGAGGAGGTGGAGAGCGAGTTCTCGATGCCGAAGCTGTTCTTGCACGGGGGGCTCTTGCTGATGCTCAGGGAGTCACTGGCACAGACTGCCGGGGGAGAGAGGGGCAGGGTCAGGGCTGCACCCTGAGGTGGCCATGGGACAGATCCCCCCCGCCCGTGACCCCTCGGCCACCGCCAGGGCACAGGATGTCCCTGCGTGCCCCCATCCCCAGTGCCCCGGTGCCCCGGTGCCCCCATCCCCGGTGCCCGGTGCCCTCACCGTTGGCGGGCAGGATGTACTGGGCCTGGCTGCCCGGGCCGTTGCTGCTGGTGACCACGGGGAAGGGCACAGACAGCTGGACATTGAGCAGCTGCAGCCGCTCCTTCTTGGCCGTCAGCGTCATGATCTGCTCCTGCAGCCGCTGGTTCTCCTTCTGCAGCGAGTGCAGCGCCTTCAGCATCTCCACGACTGCGGGGGCACCGAGGGGAGGGGGAAACGGGGGGGAAAGGGATCACAGGGTGCACAGAGCGGGACCGGCCCCACAGCACAGCCCCGGCACCCAGCGGGGCTTTGTCCCAAAAGCAGAATCCCCAAATCCCCGCCGGCTCCGGGAGCCCCGGGCTACCCCTGCACTCACTGTTCACGCCGGCCTCGCCGTTGCCCTGCTTCTCCAGGAGCTGCTCGATGTTGGGGGTGGCCTGCGGGACATTGTCCAGCTGCCCGCTGCTGCTGCACGACACCGTCTGGTCGAAGAGCGTCGGCAGGCTGCTGATGGGGGACCTGGGGGGGCCGGGGGGTCAGGGGGGTCCCTGCTCTGCTCCCGGCTCCATTCCTGCTCAATCCCTGTTCCACTCCTGCTCCATTCCCTGCTCCAGTCTCAGTTCCATTCTCGATCCATTCCTCGCTCTCACGGCTCCTCTCCCTGGGCCAGAGCGGCCAAAGCCCCCCAGGCTCCCACCCCACCCCATCCCACCCCCCAAGGAGCGGCCAAAAGCTGCTCCCTTCCCCCCTGGGGACACTGGACGGGCTCTGGTGCTGTCCCCGCTGTCCCCGCGGTGCCCCGGGGACACTCACATGGAGGACAGGCTCTCCTGCGGGGACGTCCCTCGGCAGCCGAAGCCGCAATCCTCCAGGTCCGGCTCTGCGCGGGGACAGGGACGGAGGGCCCGGGATGAGCGGGGCCCGGCCCGGCCCCGCCCGGCCCGGCCCCGCCCGGCCCAGCTCGGCCCCGCCCGGCCCAGCTCGGCCCCGCCCGGCCCGGCCCCGCCCGGCCCCGCCCGGCCCAGCTCGGCCCCGCCCGGCCCGGCCCGGCCCCGCCCGGCCCGGCCCGGCCCCGCCCGGCCCGGGGCGCTCCCCCCGCCGAGGTCAGCGGGCCGGGAGGAGCTTTGCGCGCAAAGCCTCGAGCCTTGAGCCGGTTTTCCCGGAGCTGCCGGGGGAGGGAGGGAGGGACAAATCCCGTGCCAGGCCCTGCCCGCGGCCCCCCCGGGCCCGGGTGGATCCGGTAATCCCGGGGGAGCAGCTGTCACCCTGCTGGAGGGACAGAACCGGGCTGGAAAAGCCCTTTAAGGTCAGCCAGGACAGAGGGTCCTTTCCCCAAAGGAACCCGGGGTTCCCAGAGGTTTCCCGGTGCTGAGCTCCTCTCTCCAGAGCTCCAGGGGAGTCATGGAATGGTTGGGCTCGGAAAAGCCCTCCAAGGTCAGCGAGTGCAATCATGAACCCGGCCCGGCCGCACCCCCAGCGCCGCATCCACGGCGCTCCTGAGCACTTCCAGCGATGGGGACTTGTTCCAAGGCCTGACCACCCTTCCCAGGGAGAAACCTTCCCTAAAATCCGATCTAAACCTCTCCTGGCACAGCCTGAGGCCCTTTCCTCTCCTCCTGTCCCTGTTCCCTGGGAGCAGAACCTGATCCCCCCTGGCTGTCCCCTCCTGTCAGGGACCTGTGCAGATCCAGAAGGTCCCTCCTGATCCCTCTTTTCTCCAGGATCAGCATTCCCACTCCCTCAGCTGCTCCGGGAGCTCCAAACCCTTCCCTGGGCACGCTCCAGCCCCTCCATGTCCCTGTGGGATCTTCCTGCCCAGGCACTCCCAGGAAAGGGAATCGGGGTCAAAGCCAAGGTAGGATTGCTTGGAGCTCCCCAAGCACCCTGAGACGTTTGGGATTAAAGGAATCTCCACGTTTTTCATGGAAAGCGGCCCCACAGGGGGGGTTTGGGGCAGGGAGAGCCCCGGGGAACGCCGACCCCGACACACCTGGGAGCTCACGTACCTGCCCGGCTGCTCTCCGGCTGGCTCAGGAGGGGGTTCAGCGACAGCCCCGAGCTCAGGGGGCTCCCGAAAATGTGCGAGGAGGGGAGGCTGAAGGTGGAGCCCGCCAGGGAAAACACCTGCAGGGGAAACGGGGAAATCCCCTCGATACCCCAGTTCTTCCCGCATTAGAAATGGCCCCGGAGCCTGGAGAGAGGCTGGGCAGGGAGCCCTGGGAAGGGTGGATCCCATCGGGTGGATCCGATCAGATCCGATGGCTCTTCCCGGTGGAACAGACCCCGGCAGGGATGGGCTGCGTGTCCCGGCACAGGCAGGGGACACGGGGGACAGGCTGGGATCCGGGGATGGCGGGGATGGCACTGCCGGGGGATCCGGGCAGGGCTGGGCAGGATCCAGCAAAGGATCCAGAGAAATTCCAGCCACGATCCAGAGAGATTCCAGCCAGGATCCAGAGAGATTCCAGCCAGGATCCAGCACCAGATCCAGACAGGATCAAGCACAGGCAGGATCCAGACAGGATCTGGGCAGGATTTGCTCAGGAGCACAGAATCCAGCAGAGGCTCCAGGCAGGCTCCAGGCAGGATCCAGCACACGCAGCCGGCCCCGGTGCCCGCCCGGAGCAGCGGGAAGCTCCCACCCCGCGGGGCGGCTCCTTCCCGGCTCCCACCCTCCCATCCCAGGGACACGGAGCCCCCCGCACCCTGCCCGTGCCCCGGGGGGAGCAGCTCCCCCCGAGCCACGGGAAGAGTGGAAAATCCACCGCCCCGCGCCCAGCCCCGAGCCCCGGCCCCTGCCCGGGCCTCACCTGCGTGGTGGAGCCGGCGGAGGAGGAGGAGGCGGGGATGGAGCTGGCGAAGGGCGAGCGGCTGAGCTGGGGCAGTGCGGCGCTGCCCTGGTGCGGGAGCAGCCCCGAGGGCAGCGGGGTGCTGCAGACCGCCCGCAGCGCCGCGCCCAGCGGGATCGGGTCCTTGTTGCTGGTGTAGATCCCTGCGGGAGAGGAGAGCCCTAAGCGGGGAGAGGAGATTCCTCCTGACCCGGGAGAGGAGATTCCTTCTGATCCCGCCCATCCCGAGGGTTACGGGGCCGCCGTTCCCTCCTCTCCCTTTCCCTCCGGAAGCAGCGGGATGGGATTGGGAACAGACAGGAATGGGAACATTTGGGATTGGGAACATTTGGGATTGGGAACACTCAGGATTGAGTGTCAGACCCCAATCCCTCCTCTCCCGGCTGCCTTAACCCCTTTCTGCCCCTTGCCCTGGCTGTCCCCAGCCCAGCAACCCCTCCCAGCTCAGATCTGCAGCCCAACTTTGGGAAGCTGATCCAGGGGAAATCCCGGGGTGAAGGCCAGGATGGAACGGGCTGTGGATTTTTGTGGATTTTTACGGATTCAAGGGACAGAGCTCTGTGCAGTCAGGTCTGGACACGGCTAAACCTGCTGGGAAAGCCTGGGAAAGGCTGGGAAAGGAACCTGAGCACACCTGGATCCCTCAAGGAGGGGACACACCTGAGCCCAGCAGCGGCGACTCCACGCTGAGGCTGGGCAGGCTGCCGGGGTGGCCGAAGCTGCGGGAGGAGTTCCCGACGCTGGAGCTGACCAGGGAGCCCCCAGAGAAGGGCGAGGAGGAGGTGGAGGTGGAGCCGGCCAGCTGAGCCCCCAGCAGCTCCTTGCCCTTGCCCGCCTTGGGCCGGCCGGGGCCGTGCTTGTTCTTCTTGCTGCCCTTGTGCTTCTTCTCCTTGAGCACCTCGCCCTCCTCGGCGCTGGGCAGCCGCTTGTGGCCAGTGCTGGCCGTGGGGCCACCCGAGGGGCCACCTGAGGGGCCACCTGAGCTGCCACCCGAGGGGCCACCTGAGCTGCCACCTGAGGGGCCACCAGCTGTGCCACCAGAGGGGCCACCGGAGGGGCCACCAAGGCTGCCGGTGGCCTTGTAGTCCACGGGGGAGGCGTCGCGGGCACGCTGCTGGCCCACGGCCGAGGTGGAGAAGCGCATGATGGAGCCGAAGCCGGAGAAGATGACCTTCTGCTCGAAGACGTCGGCCTTGGGGCCCTCGTAGAGCGGCGAGCAGTGCGAGGAGGAGCTGGAGCTGGCGGCCTTGCGGAACTTCTCCTCCTCCTGCTCCAGCTTGGGGAAGGGCAGCAGCTCCTGGGAGCCGGGCAGGCTGCAGGAGGAGCCTGGGGGCGGGAGGAGGTCAGCGGGGGAGCGGGCGGGGAGGGCGCCTGTCCTTCATCCCTCCCCTCTTCCTCCTCCTCCTCCTTCATCCCTCCCCTCTCCGTCCTCCTCCTTCCTCCCTCTCCCTCCTCCTTCATCCCTCTCCCTCCTCCTTCATCCCTCTCCTCTTCCTCCTCCTCAATCCCTTCTCTCTTCCTCCTCCTCCACCCGCCCCTGTTCTCCTTCCTCCCCCTCCCTCCTCCTCCTCCTGCCCCTCACCCGTTGCCTGGAAGGTTCCCCCGGGCGCTGTTGATCCGAAGCCCCCGGAGCTTTTCCCGCTCCCCGTTTTCTTCCCCTTGTGGCTGCTGCCGTGGCCGGAGGATTTCCTGCCCTTGGCCTCTGCCCTGGCCACCTCCGAGCTCTCCTTGGCGGCCTCGTGGTGGCCACCGGAGCCCTGCAGGGACAGACAGGGGCTGACCCCAGGGACGGAGCTTTCCCTGCCCATTCCCAGTTTCCTGGATGATTTCCCACCCTTTCCCTGTTTCCTGAGTGGATTTCCCACCCTTTCCCAGTCCCCTGGGTGGATTTCCCACCCTTTCCCAGTTCCCTGGGTGGATTTCCCACCCTTTCCCAGTCCCCTGGGTGGATTTCCCACCCTTTCCCAGTTCCCTGGGTGGATTTCCCACCCTTTCCCAGTCCCCTGGGTGGATTTCCCACCCTTTCCCAGTTCTCTGGATGGATTTCCCACCCTTTCCCAGTCCCCTGGGTGGATTTCCCACCCTTTCCCAGTTCCCTGGGTGGATTTCCCATCCTTTCCCAGTCCCCTGGGTGGATTTCCCACCCTTTCCCAGTTCTCTGGATGGATTTCCCACCCTTTCCCAGTCCCCTGGGTGGATTTCCCACCCTTTCCCAGTTCCCTGGGTGGATTTCCCATCCTTTCTCAGTCCCCTGGGTGGATTTCCCACCCTTTCCCAGTTCCCTGGGTGGATTTCCCACCCTTTCCCAGTCCCCTGGGTGGATTTCCCACCCTTTCCCAGTTCCCTGGGTCGATTTCCCATCCTTTCCCAGTCCCCTGGGTGGATTTCCCACCCTTTCCCAGTTCTCTGGATGGATTTCCCACCCTTTCCCAGTCCCCTGGGTAGGATTTCCCACCCTTTCCCAGTCCCCTGGGTGGATTTCCCATCCTTTCCCAGTCCCCTGGGTGGATTTCCCACCCTTTCCCAGTTCCCTGGGTGGATTTCCCACCCTTTCCCAGTTCTCTGGATGGATTTCCCACCCTTTCCCAGTCCCCTGGATGATTTTTCCCGCCCCAGGGCCCCGGTACCTTCTCGGCCGCCGCGGCCGTGGGCGCCGTGGGGAGGCTGCTGGGGGACTCCGGCCGCTTCTTGTGCTTCTGCTTCGGCCTCTCCTTGTCCCTGCGGCTCTGGGGAGAAACCCGGAACCCCTGGAATGCTGGAATCCCCGGCTCTGGGGAGAGCAGCGGCAGATCCCAGAAATAAATCCAAAGGAATCCCCATTCCTGCAGTGTTCCAGTGGCCAATCCCATAAATAAATGCAAATAAATCCCCATTCCTGCTGTTTTCCAGCACAGATCCCATAAATAAATCCAAATAAATCCCTATTCCTGTTGTTTTAGCACAGATCCTGCCAATTCTGCACCCATCCAGGGGCAGGAAAAACCCTTAATTTCTCTCCCACTACCCCCAGATCCCAAATCCCAAAAAATCCCCCAAATTACTGAACTTTGGGGCTGTTTATGGAAATCAAACGAACCCCACACCAACCCCGGGCTCTGCCTCCCCCACTCCCAGCTGCTTTTCCCAGAAATCCCAGAATTTCCAAGATCCTGGAGCCGTTTTTAGGATGAGAATTAAAAATTGAATTAAAAATTAAAAAAAAAAAAATCTTTCACCTCCTGCTGCTCCCATGGATCGAGGAATTCCGGAACCATTTTTAGGAGCAGCGGAATTTAAAAAATCCCCATCCTGGCCAGGTCTGGCTCCTAAATAATTCCTTTATCCAGAAAAAAACCCTTTCCAGAGGTGGATTTAACCCCTTTTCCCGGATAATCTGATCCAAATCGTTCTCGAATTCCCAATAAATTGATTTTTCATCCCTAAAATCCACCCCCAGCTGGCCAAAAACGGGAATTTTTTATCCATTAAAACTTCAAATCCAAGGGGGGAAAAAACCTGCGGATTTTGAGGTTTAATTTGTGATTTTTGAGGCCTTCACCCCCTGGATCGGGGAAATCCTGGGAATTCGGGGGATTTGGGGGATTTGGGGAATTTTGGGAGTTTTCTCACCTTTTTTGGCCGCTCGTGGTGGGACGGGTGCTTCTCCTGGGCGGGGGAGGCCGAGCGGCTCCGCCGGCCCGGGAGGAAGGAGCTGCTCCCGGAATGGCGAGAGGTCTTCTGGGGGAACCGGGGGGGAAAGGGGGGGAAAAGGGAAAAGAGGGAAAGAAAAAAAAGGAAAAGGGGGAAAATGGGAAAAAAACAAACAAACAAACAAAAAAAAAAAACAAAAACAAAAAAAAAAACAAGAGGGAAAAGGGGAAAAAGGGAAAAGGGGGAAAAAGAAGGAAAAGGGAAAAAAGGATGGAAAAGGGGGAAAAAAAAGAGGGGAAAAAGGGGAAAGAAAGAGGGAAAAGGGGAAAATGGAAAAGGGGGAAAAAGAGGGAAATAAATAAAAAATTCCCCGAAAGGATGAAGAGTTCCCGGAATCCCCGGGATCCCCCGGCGCTCACCATCTTGCTGAAGTGATATTTGCAGTAGCCGCAGTATTTGACGTTGTCGACCTCCAGCACCTCCTCCTCGCACAGGAGCCCGGCCATCTGCGCGCTGGGCCCGGGGGCGGAACGGGGAAAATTGGGGGAAAACAGGAAAATCGGCGGGAGAATGGGAAAAAATGGGAAAAATGGCAGGAAAACGGAGAAAAAATAAAAGGGGAAATCAGAGAGAAAACAGGGGGAAAAAAGCCCAGAACCCTCGGGGGAGGGGACCCCAGACCCAGGGCAGGGGATGAACATCCCACAGGCTCGGAGGGAATTCCCAAACCTGGGAACTCCCGGGATCTCACCAGGTGACGTGGAAGGCCTGGCGGCAGCCGTGGCGGTTGCAGGCCATGCAGGCCCCCGAGGCCGCCTTGCTCTCCCGGCCCTGCTCCTCGCAGATGTAGCAGGTCTGGGAGGGGAGGGGGAAAACAAAACAAAACAAAATGGGAAAAGCCACGTTTTCCAAGAGCAAAAGCCCCCAGGAATTCCTAAACCTCATGGAAATCCCGAAATCCCAAAACCCTGGAATCCCAAAATCACGAAATACCATAATCCCAAAATCCCAAAATCCCAAAATCCCAGAATCCCAGAATCCCAGAATCCCCAGAATCCCAAATCCCCAAATCCCAAAATCCCACAATCCTGAAAACCCGGAATCCTGGAATCCTGGAATCCCGAAATCTCAAAATCCCCAAATCCCAGAATCCCAAAATCCCCAAGTCCCCAAATACCAGAATCCCGAAATCCCAAAACCCCAGAATCCCCAGAATCCCAAATCCCCAAATCCCCAAATCCCCGATCCCGTGTCTCACCTTGTTGAAGCGGTCGTGGGGCACGTACTGCAGCACGATCGGCTCCATGGTCAGCACGTTGGCGAACTGCACCTCGGGGATGTACAGGGCACAGACCACGTGGGCCCAGCCTGGGAGGGAGGGGAACGGGAATTCAGACCGGGAATCTCAAAAAAACCCCACAAACTCCGTGCCAAAAACATTTCTGTCCCCCCCAAAAAAACCCCATCCCGAAAAAGCTCCATAGCAAAAACGCAACTGCTGTCAAAAAAACTCCGTCCTCAAAGAACTTCCGTGCTGGAAAAGCTTTTATTGCCCCAAAAAACCTCCACTCCCAAAAAACCTCCATCCCTAAAAGCCTCTGTGCCTGAAAATCCTGCATCCCAAAAAACCTGCATTCCAAAAAACCTGCATCCCAAAAAAAGCTCCACCCCCCTAAAAATCTCCATCCCAAAAACCCCAAAAGCTTCTCTATCCCAAGAAACCTCCGCGACAAAAATATCCCGATCCCAAAAAACAGATCCGGGGAAATCCTCATTTATTTACAGATTCATTTATTCCCATATTTATTCATTTATCATAAATAAATAAATAAATTTATTTATTTATTCCCCGGAGCTGGGATGGGGCCTGGATCCCTTTTTCCCATGGATTGGGACACAATTCCCGTGGGATCCACCCCAAAACCTCAAAATTTTGGGGCTCAGGCAGGGAAAAAAACCCATTCCTTTCCCGTGGAGGCTCCAAAAAGGGAAATTTTTTTGGGGAAAAAAGTTGGAATTCTGTATTTTCCGGGTGGGAAGGGCTCACCCCCGTTGTCCGTGCGCTTCAGGGCTCCGTCCTTGTGGGGACACAGCTCGCACCTCTGCAGGGAAACAAAAAAAAACCCCAAAATGAACCCAATTCCGTCAAGAAAATCCCCATTTAGTCCGATTTCATAGACAGAAGAAACTGAAATTGTTCAGGTTTAAATCAATGAAATTCAAATTGAGTCCAGAAAATTGAAATTGGAGTGAATTTTGTCGATAAAACCTGAAATTCAATCGAGGAAATTGAAATTGGTTGGATCAAATCAAAGTTTCATTGATAAAATTGAAAGGGAATCGAATTTATTCAATGGGATTCAAATTTAATTGATAAAAATTGAAATTACATTGAATTTATTCAATCAAAAAATTGAAATTCCCTTGATAAAATGGGAAGTGAAATCAGTAAAATTGAAATTGAGTCCATAAAATTGAAATTTAATGGATAAAATTCAAGTTGAATCTGTTTATTTCTGAGTTTAGGACCAGAAAATCCCGATTGCACCCCAAAAGGGCCATGGGATGAGGGCTGAGAGGTTTTAGGAGAAAAACACCACAAAAACACCCTAAAAAATGGATTTAAACCCCTGGGGGCCAAGTTTTGCTTTTGGGGCTTTTTTTAAACACTTTTAGGGGAAAAATGCCTTAAAAGGCCTAAAAATGAATTTAAATCCCCCGGGGCAAAGTTTTGCTTTTGGGACTTTTTTAGGGCCACTTTTAGGGGGGAAAAAACAACCCCAAAACACCCAAAAAAAGGATTGATCACCCTGGGGGTGAAATTTTGCTTTTGAGGATTTTTTTAGGGTCAGTTTTAGGGGAAAAAACCCTGAAAAAAACACCCCAAAAAATGGATGTAAAGCCCTGGGGGGGAAGTTTTGCTTTTGGGGCTTTTTTAGGGCCGGGCTCAGGGCTGTGGTTGAGGAGTAAAACCAAAAGTGGTGACTCAGAGAGGAAAAAATAAAATTTATTTTTTATCTTTCTCTGCCTCCTTCCTTCCGTCTCGGGAGGGGTTTTGCTTTTTTCACTCTTGGGGGAAATTTTGGTTGTGGGGAAATTTGCTGGCCCCAAATCCAATTCGAGAGGGTGTGGGGTTGTTTTGGGGGTGCTGCCGCCTCAGGGAACATCTGTCCTCTCAAGGAAAATCCAAAAAACCCCAAAATTGTGATTTTTTGGGGGGGTGGGTTTTGAATCTTCACAGAAGCTGAAAAGTTTTCAGCTCCTCTTTTATAGGAACGGCTGAGTTGGTCAAATAAACCCGACCCGAATAAAAACTGGGGTTTTTTGGGGGGTAAAAAAAACCTCAAAAACGCCCTGAGAGAGGGGCTGATCACCCTGGGGGTGAAATTTCACTTTTGGGGATTTTTTAGGGTCGGTTTTAGGGGAAACCCCGCGGATCCCGATCCAGGATTTCCCGTACTCACCACCCGGGCGGCTCTTTCCTGGGATTCGCATTTCCGGCAGAACCAGGGCCCGGTGGGGACCTGGACAATCCCATAGCAGGCTGGGGAAATAAAAATAAAAGGGAAAAAAAACAACCCCAAACCCCCAGATTAAACCATTTAAAAATCAATTTATCCGTGATTTTTTATTCGTGATTTTTTCTCCAGGGATTTAAAACCCTTTGGAGCAGCCTGGGAAATTCCCAGAGGAGCTTCCAGATCCCTCCCAACCCCGGGAATTCCCTGATTCCAAGAGGAAAATCTGCACCCACAACGTTTTTTATTAAATTCCCTTTTTCCCGCCCAGTTCTGCTCCTCCCAGGGACTCCCCGGGGATTCATTCCATTCCACGCCGGGAACGAAAACTTCCCGGGATTTTGGGAAATCCGGGAATCGCGGCCAAGCCCAGAATTCCTCACCCTTCGCCTCCCCCTGCTGATCCAAGAAGGACCAAAATGTGGATTTTATGGATAATAGGGATAACATGGATAACACAGAACCCTCAAAACGTAACTGGGATTAAAATCCCAATTTGCACCACCAGGGGAATTATCCCAGAGCCAATCCTGACAGGCACCACTGAAAATTCCCGATTTTTCCCTGTTTTCCCCAGTTTTTTCCCCTTTTTTCCCTATTTTACCCCTAATTTTCTCCCTCTTTTTCCCCTGTTTTCCCTGTTTTTTCCCCGTTTTTTTCCCTGTTTCCCATTTTTCCTGCACATCCCACGACTTCCAGCGCTTGGCAATTCCCAGAATATTTGGAATATCCCAAACTGGATAAACCCCTGAGGATCCCACTCTGGGATTTTTGAAATCCCCTCCTGGTTCTGCATAAATGCAATTTTCCAGCTGGTGCTCCCAAAATTCCGGCAGGGAATGGGGAAAACTGGGGGGGGGGGGGCGGGAACAGGGAAAAATGGGAAAAGAATGAGACAGGAAAAACTGGGGGGAAAAAACCCCACAACAAATAGGAAATAAACGGGGGGGAAAGGGAGAGAAACAGGGGGGAAACCAGGAAACAAACTGGGAGAAAAACAGGAAAAAAACCAGGAAAAAAGCAGGGGGAAAATCAGGAAAAACAGGAAAAAAAAAAAACAACCAAGAAATAAACAGAGAAAAAAGGGGAGAAAAACGGGAAAAGCAGGAAATAAACTGGGAAAAAAAGGGAGAAAAACAGGAAATAAACGGGAAGGAAAACAGGAGGGAAACCGGGGAGAGAACGGGGAGAAAAACAGGGGGAAAACGGGAAAAAAATATTGGGAAATCAGGGGAAAAAACGGGAAAAACGGGAAAAAAGGGGGGGAAATGGGAAAAAAGGGGAAGGAAATGGGGAAGGAAATGGGGAAGCACAGAGAGCGAGCAGGGCAAGCCCCGGGTCCGTCTCTGGGCCGGGCTCGGGGCCAAGCACCGGCTGGGCCGAGCCGGGGGGGCTGCCCGGGGAAAAACAACGGGAAAAACAACGGGAAAAACAACGGGAAAAACGCGGAACGGGAGCCGAGAACGGGATCGGGAAACGCCCCGAGCTCCTTTCCTGCAGCCCCGGGAACAGCCTGAGGTTTTTAACGGGGAGGTCGTGTCCCAAAGAGGGGGAAAAAGCCCCAAAGAAGGGGGGAAAAGCCGAAAATGAGCAGAAAATGGAATTGATGAACGTCCTGAACTCCCTCACTGAGGCCTCGCTCCCGTCAGCTCTCCCTGAACATCGGGGGAGTTTTTAAGGGACAAACTCTGCTCCAAAGAGGGGGAAAAACCCCAAAACGAGGGGGAAAGAAGCAAGAAAGGAGCTGAAAATGCGATTTACAAAGGCCCCGAACCCCTCCCGGCGCCTCCATCTCCCACCCGCTGCTTTCGCGGATATTTTGTATTTTTCGCCGGGCGATTTCTCGGCGCTGATTTCTGATTCCTTCCCCCGGCCGGCCCCGATGTGCAGCCAAAGTTATTTTTAAAAAAAGCCCGGGGCCCTGCACGGCCGTTCCAACGGGAACTCGGGATTTTTGGGAATCCCAAACCCATTCAGGATGAGTCCCGAGGGTTCCCTTGGGGGTTTGAGTTATTTCAGGAATAAAAACCTCCCCAAACCCCTCCGGGATGAGCCCAGAGGGTTCCCTTTTGGGGTTTGAGCTATTTTGGGAATAAAACCCTCCCCAAAGCCGCAGGGGCTGGGCCGGGCTCCAGAGGGGCGTGAGGAGCTGGGGAACCACCACATCCTGCAGGGCCCCCCCAAAACCCCAAATGAACTCCCTGAGCTCCCCACGGGCACAGAGCGAGACCAGGGCCGGGCTCAGGGACCTTTCCTGACCCCCTGGAACTGCTCCTGCTCCTCAAAACCTGCTCCTGACCCTCTGGAACTGTTCTGGAAAATCTGGAACTGCTCCTGCTTCTCTGCAACTGTTCCTGCACTTCTAGAACTGTTCCTGACCCCCTGGAATTGTTCCTGACCCCCTGGAGCTGCTCCTGCCCCCCTGGAATTCTTCCTCACCCTCTGGAACTGTTCTTGAAAATCTGGAACTGTTCCTGACCCTCTGGAATTGTTCCTGCCCCCCTGAAGCTCTCCCTGGCCTTCAGAATCTCCTCCTGACCCTCCCAAGCTGCTCCTGCCCCCCGGAGCTGCTCCCGCAGCCACTCGAACCCGTTCCCCGCGATTTTGGGAGCGGCTGTGCCAGAGCCAGGAGGGTCCCTGTCCCTCCCTGCCCCCCGGTCCCTCAGGAGCTCCCGCAGAGGGGATGGAGGAGCCGCTCCCTGCCGGGCCCGGGAGGAGCGAGGAGCAGCCCGACGGGAACGGGGATTTGGATTTCAGAACCCCCGGAGCCCCGGGAATGCCCCGGGCCGGGGCTGGGAGCGCCCTGGGGCAGCGGGAGGTGTCCCCGGGTGGCACCGGTGACATTTGGGTGTCCCCGCCACCCAGAGCATCCCCGAGCCCACAGACACAGCCCCGGGGTCCAGAGAGACCCGGGAGCGGCACGGCCCCGGCGGGGTCACCTGGGGTCACCTCCCGGTTTCACCTCCCGGGGTCACCACAGTCACCGGCCGGGGCTGCAGCGACGGACACGCCAGGGACAGAACAGAGCCCGGACACAGCCCCACACCGGACACACGGACAGGGCCGGACACACGGACAGGGCCGGACACACGGACAGGGCTGGACACCCGGACAGAGCCGGACACACGGACAGAGCCGGACACACGGACAGGGCTGGACACACGGACAGGGCCGGACACACGGACAGGGCTGGACACACGGACAGAGCCGGACACACGGACAGGGCTGGACACACGGACAGGGCCGGACACACGGACAGGGCTGGACACACGGACAGAGCCGGACACACGGACAGACCCGGACACACGGATAGAGCTGGACACACGGACAGACCCGGACACACGGATAGAGCTGGACACACGGACAGGGTTCGACACACCGATAGGGATGGACACACAGACAGGGCTGGACACACGGACACCCGGAGCTAGGAGTGAGCATCGGGAACGGACGGAGAGTGAGCGGGAAGAGCTGGAGATGAGCCGGGAATGGTCGGGATAACAACACAACAAACGGGAATTGCTGGGACAAGAAGAAGACAACACAAGAACCAGGAATTTCTGGGATAATACGAGAACCGGGAATTGCCGGGATAACACCAAGAGAACCGGGAACGGATGCGGTGGCAGCGCCCGGAGCGCAGCGCGGCCCGAGCCGCCCCCGGCGCCCTCCGACCGAACCCCGCGGGCAGCGCCGCGCCCCGACCCCAGCGCGGATTTGTTTCGTTTTTTGGGTTTTTTTGTTTTGTTTTGTTTCCTTCCCCGAGCCGAGCACGGAAACTTTCGGGGCCCGCTACCGGGGGCGGGCTCGGAGTCATTTAAAATGCAAATGGCCCGTGCGGCCCGGAGCAGCGGGAGGGGGCGGCGGCGGCGGAGGAGGAGGAGGAGGAGGAGGAGGAGGAGGAGGAGGAGGAGGGCTGCCTTCCTCCCTCCCTCCCTCCCTCCCTCCCCTGGCAGGAGGCAGCCCCGGGGCCCCGCCGCCCCCTCCGCCGCTTCCCCGCGACCCCCCCGGCCCGGGGCGGGGGCGGCAGCGCCTCCGCTCCCCCTTCCGCACCGGGGCGGGGGGGGTGGGTGGGGGGCGGCACTGGAGCGACCCCCCCGGCCCCCCGCTGCCCCCCCGCCGTGTCCCCCCCGGCGGCGACACCGTTATTCGGAATTATTCGGAACAATGGCGAGAAAACAAAGCGCCCCCAGCCCCCCCCCGCCTCCGCCATCCTCACCCCGCCCCAGCCCCGGGGGGGTTCGGGGGGCTCGGGGAGGGGCGCGGCGGTCCCGGGGGGCCGGGGGGGCTCACCTTGGTGCACGGCCACATTGCAGCCGTGGCCGTCGCAGTAGACGAGCGGGTTCTCCGCCCAGCCGCGCTCGTCGGAACACACACAGCAGCCTCCCACCATCTCCTTCATACTTCCAGGAGGGTTTCCTGCCCCCCCCGCCGCCCTCGGCGCGCTCCTCCTCCTCCTCCTCCTCCTCCTCCTCCTCCTTCTCCGCCGCCGCCGCCGCCGCCGCCGCCGCCGCCGTCCCCTCCCCGCCTCTCACGGGGGGACCGGCGGGGGGGACAGCGGGGACGGCCGGGAGCCACCGGCGGGCGGGGCGAGCACGGAGGGACCGGAGGGGACAGCGCGGGGACAGCGTGGGGGGGGCGGATGTGGCCCCGAGTCACGCAGGTCCCCCCCCCCCGTTTCTGCTCGTCCCCCCCTTTCTGCCTGCCCGCCCCCGCCTGTCCCCGTCCCCGTGGCTTGTCCTCGTCCCCCGGTTTGTCCCCGTCCCCCGTTTGTCCCCGTCCCCCCCCCGCCTGTCCCCGTTCCCCCCTGCCTGTCCCTGCCCCCCCCGTTTGTCCCCGTGTCCCGTCCCCCCCGTCCCCCCCCGCCCCGGTGCAATCATGGCGGCGCCGCCCGCACGCTCCGGTAAATTTTGCGGTTCACGGATCTCGGCGCGACCGGGGCGGGCGGGGTTGAGCTCGGGGGAATATTTGGGATTTTTATTTTTTTTAGGGGGGTGCGGTTTTTTTTTTAACCCTTCCCCGACGCTTTCGGGATGAGGATTTCGGGGTTTTCTCCCCCCGGCTGGGAGAGCGGGGATGGCGCTGCGCGGGGCTCTGGGTGCTCCGCAAATCCCATCATCCCGAAATTCCCGGATCGCGGCTCCGCCAGCGCCACCGGCTGTCCCGGCCCCAGACTCCTCTGGAAAAGCGATTTAACCCCTCAGCACCTGCTCTGGTGCCTGGGAGGGAGGGAAAATGTTCCTTCCCCCCTCCCGCGGAGGTTTGTGAGCGGTGGGAACCAGCGGGAAAACGGAAATAATCCTGGAATGTTGGGAATGTTTATTTGGGGGATTGCCCCTGTAGGGGAGGAGCGAAGGGAAAGGATTCTGAAACACAGGGGGTGTTTGTTTGTGGGATTGCACCTGCAGGGAAGGAGTGAAATGAACCTGAAAGAGCTGGGATGTTTATTTACGGGATTGTGTCTGCAGGAAAAGGAGTCGAAAGATCCTGAAATGTTGGGAATATTTATTTGTGGGATTGCACCTGCAGGGATTGAAATTATTCTGAAATAATATTTTGGGATATAATAATGATATAATACGAATAATAATACAATATATTATATATTATATATCTTATCTAATATAATAATAACCCCAATGTCAGCACCCCCCCCCCCCTCCATTTCCTCAGTTTCCCCCATCCCAGAAACCTTTGGAATCTCGGCCCGGCCCAGCCCGGGATTTCTTTGAACCCAAACCCCAAAATTCCAATTTCTGGGCCTTTTTCGAGCGCCCCTGGCCAAGCGTTCCATCCGGGATTTTCCCTTTATCCCAATCCCTGAAAATCCCCGGAGGGGCGGGAATTCACTCAGCCTGAACTCGCTTTTTGCCCAGGACTTTCCCTCCTTTTTCCCCTTTTTTTCCCCTCTCCTTTAATCTTTTGTTGGGAGTTTGTTTCGGTTTTTGGGGGTTTGGGGTTTTTTGCTTGGTTGTTTGATTTTTTTGTTTTGGGGGTTTTTTTTTGTTGGTTTTTTTGGTGTTGTTTTGTTTTTAATTTTTTTAAAGGAATTCTGGCCTGTGTACCCTGGAGATTTGGGATTGTCCGAGGAGAAAATTCGATGCCTGGTGCCCAGTGCCCACTGCCCACTGCCCCCCACCTGCTGCCCGGTGGCCAGTGCCTGTTGTCCAATGTTCACTGCCCAGTGTCCGGTGCCCAGTGTCCCGCCTGGTGACCACTGCCCACTGCCCACTGCCCAGTGTCCAATGCCCAGCCCCCAATGTCCCCTGCCTGGTGTCCCCCACCTGCTGCCTGGTGTCCAGTGCCCGTTGTCCAGTGTTCACTGCCCAATGTCCAGTGCCCAGTGCCCAGTGCCCTGCCCAGTGTCCGGTGCCCTCCCCGGTGCCCTTCCCGGTGTCCCGGGTGCGCGGGCGGTCCCCGGGCCCGGGCAGGAAGCGCTGGCGGCTCCCCCGGGCTGGGAGCGGCTCGGGGCTCGGGGCTGCTCGGGGCCGCTCGGGGCTGCTCGGGGCTGCTCGGGGCTGCTCGGGGCCGCTCGGGGCCGCTCGGGGCTGCTCGGGGCCGCTCGGGGCCGCTCGGGGCTGCTCGGGGCCGCTCGGGGCCGCTCGGGGCTGCTCGGGGCCGCTCGGGGCCGCTCGGGGCCGCTCGGGGCCGCTCGGGGCCGCTCGGGGCCGCTCGGGGCTGCTCGGGGCCGCTCGGGGCTGCTCGGGGCTGCTCGGGGCCGCTCGGGGCTGCTCGGGGCCGCTCGGGGCCGCTCGGGGCTGCTCGGGGCTGCTCGGGGCCGCTCGGGGCTGCTCGGGGCCGCTCGGGGCCGCTCGGGGCTGCTCGGGGCCGCTCGGGGCTCGGGGCTCGGGGCCGCTCGGGGCTCGGGGCTCGGGGCCGCTCGGGGCCGCTCGGGGCTGCTCGGGGCCGCTCGGGGCCGCTCGGGGCTGCTCGGGGTCGCTCGGGGTCGCTCGGGGTTCGGGGCTCGGGGCCGCATCCGGCCCGGGCCGGGGTGCGGGGGCGCCGGAAACGCGGGGGGAGCGGCCGGGGGGGGGCGGGGAAAGGGAGAGGGGAGCGGCCGAAAGCAGCTCTGCCCTGCGGGGACAGCGCGGGGACCTCTGGGGCTCCTCTGCGTCCTCTCCTGTCCCTCCGTCCACCCATGGATCCGTCTGTCCATCCATGGATCCATCCATCCATGGATCCGTCTGTCCATCCATCCCTCCGTCCATGGATCCGTCCATCCATCCGTCCATCTGTCTGTCCATCCCTCCATCCATCCAGACCGGGAGAGTTTGGATTCCCCAGCTGGCACAGAGAAGCTCCAGGGAGAGCTCGGAGCCCCTGGCAGGGCCCGAAGGGGCTCCAGGAGAGCTGGAGAGGGGACAGGGGGACGGAGGGACAGAGGGACAGAGGGACAGGGGGACAGGGGGACAGAGGGACAGGGGGACAGAGGGATGGAGGGACAGAGGGACAGAGGGACGGAGGGACGGAGGGACAGAGGGACAGCGGAACAGGGGGACAGAGGGACAGGGGGACAGGGGGACAGGGGGACAGGGGGACAGGGGGACAGGGGGACAGCAGAACCGGGGGACAGAGGGACAGGGGGACAGAGGGACAGGGGGACAGAGGGACAGAGGGACGGAGGGACAGAGGGACAGAGGGGGACGGAGGGACAGAGGGACAGAGGGGGACAGAGGGACAGATGGATAGAGGGACAGGGGGACAGGGGGACAGAGGGACAGATGGACAGAGGGACAGAGGGACAGAGGGACAGAGGGACAGAGGGACAGGGGGACAGAGGGACAGGGGGACAGGGGGACAGAGGGACAGGGGGACAGGGGGACGGGGGGACAGGGGGACAGAGGGACAGGGGGACAGGACCCAGGGAAGGGCAGGGCTGGGTGGGGTTTGGGGCAGGAATTGGCCCCTGGCAGGGTGCCCAGGCCCTGGCTCAGGTGCCCAGAGCAGCCCCCGGAGCCCCGGCAGCGCCCGGGCCAGGCCGGACGGGGACAGGGGGAGGTGACCCTGCCAGGGCAGGGGTGGCACCGGGGGGGACTGAGGGTCCCTCCCACCCAAACCACCCTCAGTCCCCAAATCCCCCAAATCCCCCAAATTCCCCATCCAAGCTGGGATTTTCCTGGCTGCGTTTCCCAGCAGCGCCTCAGAGGAAAATTGGGATTTTCCATCATTTTCCCCATTTTTGTTTCGCTTTCCTCCGACCCCAACCGAAAAATGAACACAAAAATGAATTTTATGACCAAAAAAATCCGATTTTTTGCTCCTTTCCCCCCCTTAGTGGGAATTTCCCTCCTTTGGGCTCTCCCGGAAGTGAAATTTTACCCCCAAACCACCTCGGATTTGCTGATTTTCACCCCAAACCAAGCGATTCCAGCCCAAAACTGGAGTTTTTTCATTTTATTTTTTTAAATTTATATTTATTTTATTCTGGTTTTTTCCACTGCAGCTCCTCCCCCTCCCCCCCATTCTATTTCTTATTTAAAGTTTATTTTCTTTATTCTTTGGTGGCTGAAACTCCCCCCAACACCTCAAAAGCAAAGCAAGAATTTCCGAAATTAACACCAGGATGATAATTCCGATTTCAAGGATTTTTCCGTGGCGGTTCTGCTGCTCCAGGCGCCTCTTTAATGTAAAATTTAATGTAAAATTTCGAGGTATTTTGAATTTTTTCCCCCGTCTCACCCCGATATTTACAGAACATTTACAGAGGATTTATGGAGATTTACAGAATATTTACAAATATTTACAAATATTGACCGATATTTACACCCCAACCCCAGGCACCAGCGGAGAAATGACAATTAAAAGAAAAATCTCTGCCCCAAATGTGAATTTTTAATAGAAAAAAGCGAATTTTCAGCCGTATTTACACTGGGATAAAGATCTGGGCACTTCCCGAGGCGATTTTATCCCTGGGAAAAATATTCCTGAGGTTTTGTTGGTGGGGGAGGAGCTGCGGGATTTAAATATTTATATTTATACATTTCTACTCACAGATAGGATTTTTTAATATATTTATATGATTTTTTGTGATATATTTATACGGGTTTATATAGGATTATAAACATAAATATAAATATTCATTCCCAGCGCGCATCCCGGGATTTTTTTTCTTTTTTTTTTTCCCCAACCTCACCCGCAAATTATTTAAAATTCTATTTTACTTTATTTTTTTTTTCCTGGAAAATACATTTTTTAACCCCACCCGGAATTCCATGGAAAAGTTCCCCGGATTTTGGGCCAAACCCCCCTAAAATCCGCTTTTCTCGCAGGGTTTCGGGGTTTTTGTGGGGAATAAAGGCCCTCACATCCCAAATTTCCTGCTCGGCGGGGGAGGAGCCAAAGGGGGAGGAATAAACAACAACAAAAAAAGGGATTTAACCCCAAAAAAATCCGCTAAAAACCCAAATGAGACAGCGACTCAGGGAAAACTGCGCCCGGCAGATCCCAAACCCTCCCGCCCTCTAAAATCCCTTTATTCCCCCTTTATTTTCTTTTTTTTTAAATTTTATTTTTAAGGCGCTGACGGAATTAAAAAGTGGAATAAATCCATTGAAGGTTTTCCCTCCAATCCTTTCCCTTCCTTTATTATTTTTATTTTTATTTTCAATTGCTTTGTTTTGGTTTTGTTCTCAGGGTAAATTTTGGAGGAAAAATTCAGAGATTTCCCAGCGGGATCCCCAGGGAGGGCCGGGAATTTTTTTTTCTCCTGAAAAAAAAACCCCCAAAGAAACAAAAACCAAAAAGAGGCCAAAACAAACAAACAAAAAAAAAACCCCAACAAAACCCTCAGAAAACCCCAGAACCCAAAAAACCCCAAATCAGCTTTGATTTTTTTCCCCCACGTTCCGAAGAGATTTGGGGGCTTTGAGGGCCCGGGCAGGGCTGGAAATCCCAGCGGGAATTTGGGAATTTCCGAAGGTTTGGAAAAGATTCAAATCCTCCCACTCCCCATTTTCCCGGATCCTTTTTTCCAGGATCCAAAGCTTTTCCAGGCCCGCTGCCCTCGGGGGTGATGAGCCCACAAATTCCTCACTTTTTTTTTTCTTTTTTTCCCTTTTCACCACATTTTTAAAACATTTACTGAATTTCCATGGAGCGGCCTGGAGCCACTTCCTCTCCAACCCTCCCTCCTTCTCCCCACCTCCCGAAATTCCCGACTTTTTAAAAAGTTGGCCTTTCCTCCCTTCCCCTCCCCTCCCAGGAAAAAACCGGGAAATTCGGGATTTTCACCAGGATCCGCTCGGCCCCAAAAGGAAAGGGGATTTTTTATCGGTTTAATCCCAATTTTTTTATGGAGGAAAAAGGAGAAATCAGGTCCGCGTTTTCCTCGGGGTTGGTTTTTTTGGAGCAGGGGTCGCGGGGTCAGGGGTCAGGAGCTCATTCCCAGCTCTCCCAGTTCATTCCCAGCTCATTCCCAGTTCATTCCCAGCTCTCCCAGCAGCGGCTCCATCCCCAAATCCCCAAATTCCTGGGAATCTCCTTCCTCCTCCCGCCTCTTTTCCAGCGGCGCACGGAGTTTTTTGGAGGGGAATTATTTGGGTTCCACCGCGCGTTTTGACCTCACCCTAAAACTCCTCCCAAACCCAACATCCCGCAGTACACGCGGCCCCGAATCAGCGCCAAACCGGCCCCAAATCAGCCCGAAATCGGCCTAAAATCGGTCCCCAAAATCAGCCCCAAATAGGTCCAAAATCAGCCCCAAATCGGCCCTAAATCAGCCCTAAGTCGGCCCGAAATGAGCCTGAGACCGGCCCCAAAGTCAGCCCCAAATCAAACTCAAATCAGCCCCAAATCGGCCCCAAAATCAGCCCTAAATCGGCCAAAAATCAGCCCCAAATCAGCCTCAGACCGGCCCTAAAATCAGCCCCAAATCGCCTCAAATCGGCCCCAAACCGCCCCCCGGCAGCCCCTGCCCCACCCGGAGCTCGGGGGGTCCCCGCTCCCGGTGCCCCTCCCCGGCACCTCCCGCTGCTCCGCCGCCGTCCCGGTGTTCGCCGCTCTCCTCAGGGCTCCTCGGGGGCTCCGCCGCCGCGGGGTTTGGGGCGGGGGGGCAGCGGGACGGCGCTGCCGCCCAGGTGCCACCGCCACAGCGGGTGGGTCTTGGCCAGCGCCCCGGAGCTCTTCCCGCCCAGCGAGGCGGCCGGGCACAGGTCCCCGTCCGCGCCCACCACCAGCGAGGGCGTGCAGGGGAAGGTCCCCATCAGGCTGAAGGAGTTCCGAGCCGGGCCGGCCCTGCCGGCAGCGCTGCCCCTCCCGGAGCTCCTCCGGGCGGCTTTGGGGGCGGATTTGGGGGAGCCGCGCCGCCGCTCGCTGGCCCCGGAGAGGCGGCGGCGTTTGGGGTTCCGGTCCCGGCGGCCCCGCAGCGCCCCGGGGCTCCGCGCTGCCGCTCCGCGGGGTTGGAATCGCAGCTCCGCTCCCCTCCAGGGCTCCGGGCTGTGCCTCAGCGCTTTCCCGTCCAGGTTGAAGCCCTTGGCGTAGCACCACAGCTTGGAGCGGCGGATCAGGCGGTCAAAGTGCTCCGGCCGGGGCTCTGCGGGGGCGGCGGGGCCGGGGCTCCCCGGCAGCTCCGGGGCCGAGCTCGGGGCCGGCTCCGGGGGAGGCGGCGGCCCCGGGGGGGCCCGGCCGGGCCGCTGGAACGCGGAGCTTTTGTTGGAGGCGTCTTTGTGCGGATCCTTCCCGCCGGCGTCCCCGCGGCCCCGCTCCTTTTGTGGCGGGGCCGCCCCGGGGGTGCCGCTCGGGGAGGGAGGGGGCGAGGAGGAGGAGGAGGAGGAGGAGGAGGAGGAGGAGGCAGGGGAGGCCTCGTGCCTCGCGTGGAGCCCCGGCTGAGCCCCCGGCGGCCCCGGCGCTGCCGCCGCGCTCCAAGTTTCCCAAGTTGAGGCTCGCAGGGTGCGGGCCCAGAGGTGCTGCGGGAGGAAGAGCAGCTCGGGCTCGGGGCGCGGGGGGGGCTCCGCCGGCCGCTCCTCCCCGAGCGGCTCCCGCGGGGGCTGGAAGCGGGGCAGGGCCGCCTGCCGGTACCGCGTGCTCTGCACCGAGTTCCCGCTGCACAGCGAGCTGCTCTCCGAGCCCGAGGAGCTGCCCTCCTCGCTGCTGCACGAGCTGTCCCCTTCCTCGTCCTCCTCCTCCTCCTCTTCCTCCTCCTCCTCCTCCGAGGAGGAGGAGTCGCTGGAGGTGGCGGGGCTGGAGGCGGCCAGGTCCAGGCTGGAGTCCGAGTCGCTGGAGTAGCCGGCGGAGGTTCCCTGGCGCTCGGGGGCGGGGAAGGCGCCGGTCCGGCCCCTCCCGGGCCCCGCTCGGAGCCCCCCGGGCCAGCCCGGGCCCCGCCGGTGCCGCCCCAGCGCGGCCGGGGGGCGCAGCAGCTCCGAGGCTCGGGGCGATCCGGCCGGGACGCCCCCAAAAAGCGCCCCCCGAGCGGGCGGGAGCGGCCGCGGGCCGGGGGCGGGCAGGGCCCGGCCGGGGGAGCCGCAGCAGCCGCCGGCTCGGCAGGGCGGGGGCCGCGGGCAGGGGAAGAACTCCCCGGGGCCCGGCAGCAGCAGCTGCTCCCTTCTCCTGCTCTTCCTCCTCCTCCTCTTCCTCGGGCGGGGGCCGAGGCTCCTGCAGGAGGTGCAGAGCGCCTCCAGGTCCGCCCTGGAGATCAGCGAGCAGTTCACGGCCCGCGTGGGCACCGAGCGCATCGCCTTCAGCGCCCGCAGCTCGGCCGGGTGGCAGCGGCGGCTCTTGATCTTCAGGGTCTCCATCTTCCTGCTGATGGTGGCCCTGGGGATGTCCGTGAAGAGGTCGCTGAGCACCTGGGCCAGGGCGAACATCCGCGTGCCGCCCACCTGCAGGTAGCCCAGGCTGATGCCCTCGATGCGCTGGTAGCCGGCGTGGAGGTCGGGAACCATCCCCAGGGTGCCCTCGCAGGTCAGGAACATTTCTGCCGGGAGCTTCTTGTTCGGTTTTGTTTCTGTGGCTTTGGGGGTTTTTGGTTTGGTTTGTTGTTTGGTTTGGTTTTTGTTGTTTTGTTTTTTTTTCACTTTGTCCCTTTCAAAGAGGGAAAATCAGGAAAATCAGGAAAATCCGGACATTTCTCTCTCCACTGGCTGCTCGCACACATCCCTCCGGAGAGGGGCCCGAGAGGGAGGGGAGGCCAAAAAAACAAAATAAACCCACAAAAACCAAAGAAAAGAGGAAAAAAAAACCACCAAAAAAGCCGAAGCAGCCGATCTCGCTTTCAAACGCTCCACTCCGGGCTTGGCAGCATCTCCCGGACACCCAATTCCTGCTGCGGGGCTCGGCTCCGCGTCCGCCCCCTCCCCGGCAAGGAGAAAAAAGAGAAAAAAAATCAAAAAGTCAAACATCTCTCGCCGCCCGGGCCGGCCCCGCACCGCCCCCGCCTCCCAAATAATCCTTTTTTTTTTTCTTCTTCTTTTTTTTTCCTTTTTTTTGGGGGGGAACGGGTGTAAATCACCAGCGGGCCCGAGCTCGGGGGGCTCGGGGGGTCCCAAATCCCCTCCCCACCTCTGGAACATTCCGGGGACACCCCGGGAACGCCCCCCGGCCCCACCGGGCCCCCCCGAACCCCAACAATTCCCCCCCGCCCCGAACCCCGCAGGCACAACGCCCTCCCCTCCCCCTCCCCGCTCCCAAAAACCCCGAAAATCCCCAAACAAAAATCCCAAATCACCGAGGGTCCGAGGCGGCGGCAGCGCGGGCGCCTCCGCTTTGTTTCCGCGCTGTAAATGGATTTCTCGATGATTTTGGGGGTTGGTTGGAGAGGTCGCTGCGCCTTCCCCAGCGCGGATTCCTCCGGGATGGGTGTGGGGGGGAATTTTTGTAATAAAGCGTGAAAATTCTTTTTTTTTGTTTTTTTCCTCCTAGGCGGGTTGTTCGAAGTCATCGCCTCGGCCGCAATTCATCCTGCAGCTTATTAATTAATTGGCAATTAATTGTGTTTATCAGCTGGCGCCCACAATAACAGCAGCGGAGAAAAGCGGGAGTTGGGAGAGAGTTGGGTTCTTCTTTCTTTCCCTTTTTTGTTTTTTTTTTTACTCGCACACCGTCTTTATTCACTCCGTGTCTTTTGTTTTTTTGGGGTTTTTTTTGGTCCGAATTCTTTCTTAAAAGGAAGAAAAAAAAAGGTAGGGAGAAAAAAGGAAGAGAAAAAAGAAAAAGAAAATAGAAAAAGAAAAAAAGGAAAGAAAAAAAGAAAAAAGAAGACAAAAAGAAAAAAGAAAAAAGAAAAAAGAAAAAAAGAAAAAAGAAAAAAGAAAAAAGAAAAAAAAAGAAAAATAAAAATTGGGGGAAAATGCAAAAAAAAAAAAACAGGAAAAAATAAGAAAAAATAAAAATAGGGAGAGGAAAAGAAAAAAGAAAAGGGGAAATAATAGAGGGGGGAAGGGAATTGTCTCGCACACCTTGGAGCTGCTGAACTTTATTTCCAACTTTAAATCCCGAGGTTTCTTCCGTGTTCAGCAACTCCGGCGACGTCTCAAAAATAAAAATAAAAAATCCCCACAAACAAACAAAACAAAACAAACCAAACCCAAACCAAACGCGGGCTGCAGATTCCTCTTTCCGAAACGGGGAAAAAAAGGGAAAAAAAAATAAAAGTAAGCAAATGAATGCGAGCGGAGTTCAGGCAGCGCGGGGCTCCTTTGTCCCGGCCCCTCCGAACCCGAGGCCGCCGCTCGGCCCCGAACGCGCTCAGGGGGCGAATTTGGGGGAAACTTCCCTGGGAAAGGAAACCTCCCCGGGGGCGGGGGGCGGCGGCCCCGCTCCCTCCCCGGCCCCGTTTGTGTCTCCGGCCTGAAAAGTTCGGTTTGGTCCTCCTCGTCCTTTTCTTCCTCCTCTTCCTCTTCTTCCTCTTCTTCTTTTTTTTTTTCTTTTTTCTTTTTTTTTTTAATATTTTTTTTATTTATTTGTGGTGGGGGTTTCTTTGGGGGTGTTTGTTTGTTTGTTTGTTTGTTTGTTTGTTTTTTAATTCTGGTGAAACCGGTGCGGTTCGGTGGCGATGATTTGTAGGATGGAGCGTGAGGGATCCCGACTGAGCAGGGATCCCCGGGGAGGAGGAGGAGGAGGAGGAGGAAGAGGAAGCGCATTCCTGAACGAGCGTGTTAAAAAAAAAAAAAAAAAAAAAAAAATTAAAAAATCAATTCCCAATAACTCCAGCTCCCTGATCGCTTTTCCCTCTGATCCCACAGGGATCCCCCCGGGATCTGCCCCTTCCCCAGCACCCATGGGTGCTCCCCCTTCACCCCCCCCGGGTGCATAATTCCCGATTTTCCAGCCCCGGTTTTGCACAGGCCAGAATTCCCCGTGAGGAGAAAAAAAAGAACAAAACCCCCAAGTTTTCTCTTTTTTTCGGGGGGGGGTAGATTTGGGGCCACCAAAATTTAAAAAAATCCCGAAATGTTCCGAGCCCCGGGACTCCAGGGGTTAAATTCCCGCGCCAGAGCCATTTTACCTTCGGGCGGGGCGGGAGGAGCGGGGAGGGAAAATTCGGGAATTCTTCCCCTTTTCCCGGGGCCCGGGGGGGTCCCGAACCCCCCGAATTCTCCCCGATCCCCCCGGGGGGCTCCGGGGGCGGGCGGAGCCCCCAGCCCCGGGCAGGGGGGAAGGGGCCGGGGGATGCGCGGAGACGTCACTTCCCAGGAACCCGGGGCGGGAATTTTGGGGATTTTTGGGAATTCCACGCGGGATTCCACGCGGAATGGGAGGTGGGAATCCTTTCTGTTTATAAATACATTTATTTTTAGTTTTCCACGTTCTGTTCATGCATCGGTGGGCAGGGCACAGGGGGGAGGTGTTTCCCGAATAAACTGATTTTCATCCCAAACAAACTCATTTTCATCCCAAACAAACTCATTTTAATCCCAAATAAACTCATTTTCATCCCAAATAATCTCATTTTCATCCCAAATAATCTCATTTTATCTCAAATTCCCGGCCGCAGGTGACCCCCCCGTGTCCCCCCACCCCCATTATCAATCCCCAGCTCGCTCCTGTTGGGTTTTTTACTCTTTTAGGTTTTTTTACTCTTTTAGGGTTTTTTTTTAGCCCTGGGGATGTGAACAGCCGAGGATTGGGATGTTCCACAACCCCAGAGAGGGATCCCTGGTGAGGATTTTTTTGAGGGGGGATGAGCTCGGCCAGAAAGCCTGGAGGCATCGGAATGTGTGAATATCCAAAAATCCCAATATTGGAATATCTGAATATCCCAATATCCCAATATCTGAATATTCGAATATCAGAATATCTGAATATGGGAATATTAGAATATCAGAATATCCAAACATCTGAATATCAGAATATTGAAATATCTGAATATCCTAATATTGGAATATGTGAATATCTGAATGTCCCAATATTGAAATGTTGGATTATCCAAATATCCCGATATGCCAATATCTGAATATCCCAATATCTGAACACATGAATATCTGAATAACTGAATATCTGGATATGGGAATAGCTGAATATCCAAATCCCTCCCTGGGACCTTTGGATCCCAGGAAAGAGGAAATTCGGGGAGATTCCCCCAAATCCGGGGGTTCCCTGCCCCTTCCGGGGGTGGGGATGGGGAATTTGGGAGGGGGAGAATTCCCAGCTGGGACAATTCCCATAAAATCCTTCCAGGGGAGGGTTTGCCTGGCAGGAACACGAGGGGGAGGAGGAGGAGGAAGAGCTGGGAGTTCTGCAGGATTTAGGAAGGGATGGGATGGGATGGGATCCGTGGGGTGGGATGGGATCCATGGGATCCATGGGGTGGGATGGGATGGGATCCGTGGGGTGGGATGGGATCCATGGGATCCATGGGATGGGATGGGATGGGATCCATGGGGTGAGATGGGATCCGTGGGATCCATGGGATGGGATGGGATGGGATCCATGGGATAGGATGGGATCCATGGGGTGAGATGGGATCCATGGGATCCATGGGATGGGATGGGATGGGATCCATGGGATAGGATGGGATCCATGGGGTGAGATGGGATCCATGGGATCCATGGGATGGGATGGGATGGGATCCATGGGATAGGATGGGATCCATGGGGTGAGATGGGATCCATGGGATCCATGGGGTGGGATGGGAAGGGGGATTAACCCTCCTCCCCTCCCCGCAGATCCCACCGGCTCCAGCTGGGAATTCCCACGGGATTTTCCCTCCTTTCTGGCCGGGCCTGCTGCCAGGACCAGGAAATAAATCCCAAAAAGATTCGGGGAGGACGCTGGGGAAGAGGCCTCGGGGGCTGCCCTGACCCCACAAATGTCCCAAATCCCAAATTTGGGAGCAGGGAAAGTGGGAAATGGGAATCTGCCCCAAAACACGGGAGAGGCCGAGCTGAGGGAATTCCCGGAGCAGCAGAGAGTCTGCAGGAGGAATTGCCAGGAAAACCCCCAAAACCGAGATTATTTATTAATTAATTAATATATTATTATATCAATTAATTAATATAATAATTAATTATAATAATACATTAATTGTTCTATTAATTAATACATTATGATAATAAATTAATTAATCCTGCCCCAATCAAACGATTCCCATTGCAGGGAATGGTTTGCTCCAGTCCCGTTCCTTGTGGGAAGAAAAAAAAAAAAAAATTGGGATAAAATAGAAAGATTTGGGATAAAATTAAAAATAAATTTCAACGCCCCCCTCAGAGCGTTTTGAGTTTGGGGTTACCAGACCCTAAAAGGACGGGAAAAATCCCAGTTTTTTAAGGTTTTTTTTTACCTTTTCCCGAACATTCCCCCTGCCCGGCGAGGTTGAGGAGTTTATCCGGGATGTGAACGGATTCTCCCGATTCCCGGGATTTTCCAGGGTGCTGAGAGCCGGAGCAGCTGCTCGGTGACCCCCGGCGACCCCGCTGACCCCAGAGCGACCCCGGGGCGCTCAGAAATGCAAAGTTGGAATTTTGGGGAATTTGGGAAGGGCGGGGAGGGAGGGGGGAGGGGGGAGGGGGTTCCTTCTCCAAACTGGGAATTTTGGGGAATAAAACCGGGAAAATCCCACCTGGAGGGACCCGGCCCTAAAAGGGTCTCGGGGTCTCTTGGGATGGGCGGGGAGGGAAACCTCGGAAAGATTTCGATCCCAAAAAATCGAGGGATTGGGGACAAAAAATAAAGAGCAGCTCTGCCTGGGAATGCTCAGGGGGCAGAGATTCATCCCAAAATTACCGGATTTGCCCCGAATTCCCCATCGCGGGGCGATTTTACCGCTCAAACAATCCCGGATTTGGGATTTTCCGCTCCCCGGCGCTGCCGCGCTGTCCCCACACGGTGGCAACGTCAGCCCGGCTGCTCCAGGAGCTCCCAAAAAAATAAAAAAAAAAACCCAAACGGGCGGAATTTTTCCTTGGAGGAGCTGCAGGTTGGATCGGGATTTAAAAGAGGTTTTAAAAAATATTTATTTATTTATCCATTCATTCATTTTTATTATTTAATTAATTTATTTTTAATCCCGTGGCAAATCCACTTGCCTGCGGGATAACTCGGATTTCACTCGGATTTAAACTTCCCATCCACTCCCCGTAAATCAAACCGTGGGATTGAATCCTCTGCGAGGTTCAGGGGCCTGAAATTCCCCCCAAAATTCCCATTTTTCCTTTCACCGGGAATCTTCTCCAGCCCCGTCATTCCGAGCCCAACCAGGTGGGGATAAAATCGAATCCCAACGTTCCCGAAGGGCCCGGCTGGCTCGGGGGAGCAGATCCCAAAGGGGCCGGGAGATCCCGGGGGGATCCCCATCCCCAGCCCGGGGGTTCCTGCGGAGCCCGGCTGATCCCATCCCCAGGGGATCGATCTGGGGAGGAGCAGCTCCCAAGGATTTCTTGGGGTTGGGGTGGCCCGGGCTGGCCCCAGCCCCTCCCCAGGAAAAGGAGGAATTTGGGGGGCAGGAGGGGTCTGTGGGGTTTTTATGGGTCAGGCCCGGATTTGGGATTTGGGGCTTCTGGGGGGACCCAGGGGGGTCTGGGATGGACGGGAATGAGGAGAGGGGCGGCATCCAGGGAATCCGGGATCCTGGGAGGCTTCCCAAGGTCAGGGAGGGGGGGATGGGATGGGCAAGGAGAGCCTGGGATGGACGGAGGGACGGACGGACAGAAGGATGGACAGAGGGATGGAGGGATGGATGGACCCATGGATCCATGGATGGATGGAGGGATGAGCACAAGGAACGCGGTGGCACCCAGGAAATCCGCATCCTCTCATCCAGAGGAAGTTCCCGATCCCTTCTCCCTCCTCTCCCGATCCCAAACCCGGATCGGCCCCTTGGGCTGCGAACACGGAATAAAAACCGGGAATAAAAACGAGAAACAAAACCCAGGAATAAAAACCAGGAATAAAACCCAGGAATTCGACAGAGAGGGGGGAGCGAAGATCGCGAGGAGCACCAGAGCTCCAAAATCGCGTCTCCATGGCAACGCCGGGCGATGCCGCGGCTCTGCCGCTCTCCCGGGGCTCGGGCCGGCTCCTCCCGCCTCCGTCTCTCCTTTCCCGGTTTTTAATCCCCCCTTTCGCCCTTCGGAAATCTGTCCCGGTGACTCAGCGCGGGCAGAGGGATCGGCGCCCTCGGTTCCCCCTCAGCTCCCCCGAGTCCCGTTCCCTTCCCAGGATGGAATTTTGGGGCGCTCCGGGAAGGAGCCTCAGCCCCGCCCCGGGCTCCGCTCCGCTCCCGGCTGCAGCCGGAACCCAAACGCTCCCTGAAAACCCCAATCCCACAAAATCCCAGGGGCGTGGGGCGAGGGTTTGGGGAGCTGGGACCCAAATGATCCGTGGCAGGGAGAGATCCGAGGATCAGAAGGGATCTCAGGATGGGAACGGACCCCAGGACCAGGAGGGATCCCAGGACCGGGCGGGATCCGAGTCGCGGCCGCCGCGGGTTCGGTTCCGTCGCTGTCCCCGCGGAGCAGCCCGGAGTGACCCGGGGTGGCCCCCGCGCCGCCCCCGGTGCCTGTCTGGGCCCTCAGCCGAGCTGGAGAGGATTCAATCCCCGCCCGAGCGCTCCATCCTCCTCTTTTTCCCTTTTTTTCCCTTTTTTCCCTGGAGCGAGGTGTGAGCCGTGACTCAGCTCCCTCCGCCCGGGGCGGCTCGAGCTGCACATCCCCGCCTCGGCTGGCACAGAAAAATCCCCGAAACCCTTTTCTCTTCAGCTCCCACCTCCGGCAGATCCAGAACTCTCCCTGTCCCCGGGACCTGTCCCCATCCCCGGGCTCTGTCCCTGTCCCCTGGATCTGTCCCCATCCCCGGGATCTGTCCCCATCCCCGGGATCTGTCCCTGTCCCCGGGATCTGTCCCCGTCCCCTGGACCTGTCCCCATCCCCGGGACCTGTCCCCGTCCCCGGGCTCTGTCCCCGTCCCCGGGATCTGTCCCCGTCCCCGGGATCTGTCCCCATCCCCGGGACCTGTCCCCGGGCCCTGTCCCTGTCCCCGGGCTCTGTCCCCGTCCCCCTGTTTTGTCCTCACTCGGGGAATGCGGCTCTTCCCCGGGACGCTTTTCCTCCTTTTTTTTTTCCTGGGAAGCCGAGGAGAGGAGGGGCCGGGCCGGGCCTGGGCTCAGCGCGGGATTCCCCGGGGGTCACCGGGATCTCGGTCACCCTGGCAAAGCTGCTCCTGCCCCCGGGAAAATCCTCTTAGGGCGGCCGGGAGGAATCCCAAAGCCCTGGGATGCAGCTGCGGTCCCTTCCCGGCTCTGTCCCCATTAATGGCCAGGATTTGTCCCCGTTTGGAGCCAGGATTTGTCCCCATTAATGTCCAGCTCTGTCCCCATTTATGGCAGGGATTTGTCCCCTCCTTTCCTGTCCATCCTCTTCCTCCCCCATCATGCACCAACACTTCCATCCCCCCTCATCGTTTTGGGATGAAAATCCCGGATTTTGGCTGAGGGAGGACGATTCTTCCCCCTCGATTCCAGCCCGGGGATGAGACCACGGCCTGAAAATTTGGGATCACTCCCACCCCATCCTCCTCCCCCTGGGGTTAAAAGCTGTAAAAATTCCCAGATTTTCCAGGAAAACTGGGAATTCTGGGCCAAGGTCACCCCCAGGGGTGGCAGGGAGGGTGACACCCCCAGGGGTGGCAGGGGGGGTGACACACCCAGGGGTGGCAGTGCCCGGCCCAGGGACCCACAGCTGCGGCTCCCGGTCCCTGTCGCAGCTGTCCCCGTTGCCATGGAGATTTTCCCTCTTCCCGATGCCCGCGGGGAAGCGGCAGGAACGGCGGGGACAGGGAGCGGACAGGGAGGGGACAGGGAGGGGACACTGCCGGGGCTCTGCCACCACCGGGCTCTGCCACCACCCGGGCACCACGGGGACACCGCCAACACGGGGACACTGCCACCACCAGGGCACTGTCACCACCCAGCAGGGCAGGCAGGACCCCACGGACTCCCAGGAGCGGGGCTGGGGGGTGACAACACAAACTGAGGGGAGTGAGGGTGAGGGTGAGGGTGAGGGTGAGGGTGAGGGTGAGGGTGAGGGTGAGGGTGAGGGTGAGGATGGGGATGGGGATGGGGATGGGGGTGAGGGTGAGGATGAAAGATACAAGATGAGAACAAGAATGAGGATGAAGGATGAGGATGAGGGTGAGGATGAGGGTGAGGATGAAGGATGAGGATGAAGATGAGGATGAGGAACATTCCTGCAGGATTCGGCTTTGCACGGGGCGCCTTCCCGGGCTGCGCTGCAGCGTGACCGGGAGCGGGGAAAGCGGGACGGGCGGGCGCGGGGGCGTGGGCCGGGCCCGGCGGGGCCGCGGAGCCGCTGCCGAGGGACAGATGGCGGTGGGAGGGACCCGCCGGGAGCTGCGGCAAAAACCCCGGCCGGGAGCGGCTCCGGAGAGCGCCGGGATTGGCTCCGGGAGCTCCTCCCGGGAGAGGGAGGGTGAGGAGAGGAGCGGTGAGCTGGAGGGAGCAGGAATCCCTCCCTGCCCCTGGATTTGGGATGGGGACAGCGCTGCATCCCCGAATTCCCAATTACAGAGCCGGGGGCTGTCCCTGCTCCGAGCTGAGGGGTTTGGGATGAGCCTGGGATGGCACAAACCCTTCCCTGGTTGTGTTTTTGGGATGGGGTTGGACATGGGATGGACAGGATCCCGTTCGCAGTCTGGGCCTGTCCCTGCCCCCAGCTGAGGGGTTTGGGATGAGTCTGGGACAGCACAAATCCTTCCCTGCCCCTGGATTTGGGATGGGGTTGGATACTCTGAATTCAGGGGAATTCCGTCCCTGAATTCCCAATTAGAGCCGAGGGGTTTGGGATGAACCTGGGGCAGCTCAAACCCTTCCCTGCCCCTGGATTTGGGGTGGGGACAGCGCTGCACCCCCGAATTCCCAACTACAGCGGACAGGAACCAGGGCGGGGATGAGGAGGAGGGATAAGGGTGAGGATGAGGATGAAGGATGGAGGATGAGGATGAGGATGAGGAGGATGAGGATGAGGAAGGCCTGCTCCCTGGGCAGGGCTCATTAAGGACAAGGAGCCCGCAGCCCTCATCCCCTGGCGCCGCTTCAAAGGCGTTTTTGGGATAAAGGAGCCAAAAAAAGGAAGGGGCCATGAATAATTGAGAGCCCCGGCCCCGCTCCCGCCCCTCCCGCCTGGCCCCGTGGGGAAACGACCCCAAAACGCCCCCGTGGGCTTTGGGGCGGGGAGGGGACACGTGGCGCATTTTGGGGCCGTCTCGGAGCTTTTGGGGCCGTCTCGGTGCCTCCCTTGGATCTGCCGGGATCAAACCCGGGCGCTGTCACCGCTGTCACCGCTGTCACCCCCCGGGGCAGCTCCGGTGGCGCTGGTGGCACTGAGAGTGGCTCGAGTGGCGCTTCCCTGCATCCCAAAAAACCCCAGATCGCCCCAAATTACCCCAAATCTGCTCCTCGGCAGCGTTTGGGGCCCCCGGGTTTGGGTTTCCCGCCGGGTGAAATCCCAAATTCAATCCCCCCCTGGGGATCGAATCTCCCCCTGGATCCTCTGGGGTCCTGTGGGGTCCTGGGGGGTCCTGTGGGATCCTGTGGGTCCCTGTGGGGTCTCTCCTGGGACACCCCAGGGCCCCCAGGAGGGAGGGATCTGCCCCACGGGATGTGGGATCGGTGTGGGCTGTGGGGTGTGGGGTGTGGGATGGGACAGCCCCTGGCACGTGTCCTCCGTGCCCTCTCGTGCCAGCCCCGTGTCCCCCCCCGTGTCCCCCCGTGTCGTGTCCCCCCCGTGTCCCCCGCGGCTCTCCGGGCGCTCACTGGCCCGGAAAGGCTCCGGTGCCTCGCACGTTCCCCTGATGGAGCCCCGGGCGGCTCCGCCGTTAATGCAGCCCCGGGGCCGGGGGGGACACGGGGGGAGTCCTGACCCTGCCCTGACCCCCCCAGCCCCCCCCCGGCTCCTCTCTGACTCTCCCCACACCCCCCTGGACCTCCTGGACCCCCCTGACCCCCTGGACCCCCCCCGAAGTCCCCACGGACCCTCCGAACCACGGGCTGAGTCCCGGGTGGGTTTGTCCCCGCCTGGGTGGGTGACACTGGAGCGGGGGACAGCGGCTGTGTCCCCAAGGTGCTGGCACTGCCCGGCAGGGGCTGAGCCCTTGTCACTGTGTCCCCACCGGGTGGGTGACACTGAGCCCCTGTCGCTGTGTCCCCACTGTCCGGGTGGGTGACACTGAGCCCCTGTCACTGTGTCCCCACCGGGTGGGTGACACTGAGCCCCTGTCACTGTGTCCCCACTGGGTGGGTGACACTGAGCCCCTGTCGCTGTGTCCCCACCGGGTGGGTGACACTGAGCCCCTGTCGCTGTGTCCCCACCGGGTGGGTGACACTGAGCCCCTGTCACTGTGTCCCCACTGTCCGGGTGGGTGACACGGAGCCCCTGTCGCTGTGTCCCCACAGGGTGGGTGACACTGAGCCCCTGTCACTGTGTCCCCACCGGGTGGGTGACACTGAGCCCCTGTCGCTGTGTCCCCACTGTCCGGGTGGGTGACACTGAGCCCCTGTCACTGTGTCCCCACCGGGTGGGTGACACTGAGCCCCTGTCACTGTGTCCCCACTGGGTGGGTGACACTGAGCCCCTGTCGCTGTGTCCCCACCGGGTGGGTGACACTGAGCCCCTGTCACTGTGTCCCCACCGGGTGGGTGACACTGAGCCCCTGTCACTGTGTCCCCACTGGGTGGGTGACACTGAGCCCCTGTCGCTGTGTCCCCACCGGGTGGGTGACACTGAGCCCCTGTCGCTGTGTCCCCACCGGGTGGGTGACACTGAGCCCCTGTCACTGTGTCCCCACTGTCCGGGTGGGTGACACTGAGCCCCTGTCACTGTGTCCCCACCGGGTGGGTGACACTGAGCCCCTGTCACTGTGTCCCCACCGGGTGGGTGACACTGAGCCCCTGTCGCTGTGTCCCCACTGTCCGGGTGGGTGACACTGAGCCCCTGTCTCTGTGTCCCCACCGGGTGGGTGACACTGAGCCCCTGTCACTGTGTCCCCACTGTCCGGGTGGGTGACACTGAGCCCCTGTCGCTGTGTCCCCCCCTCTGTCCCCCCTCTGTCCCCACCCAGCCCGGGTGACCCCCCCAACCTCCCCCCACCCCCCTCCCCGCCCCCCCGGTGACCCCAAACCTGACGGGGACGGCTCCTCCCTCCTCCCTCCTCCCTCCTCCTCCTCCCTGCGCGCTCCCGCTGTCACCCGGCGACGGCGACAGCGCCACACGCGCGCGCGCGCCACCGCCGCCGATTTGTTGCTGATAAAAGGGGAAAAAATACCCCAAAAAACAACAAAAAATCCCCCCCACAAAAACAACAAAAACACCCAACCCCCCCCCTTCCCCCCAATAAACAAACAAAACCCCAACCAAACAAAAAAACCCAAACAAAAACCACCGAAAAAACCCAACGACAACAACAAACCCTCCCGGTCCCCTCCCCGCCGGCTCCATCATCAGC